>CM076580.1:1731899311-1732172832 GCA_034641835.2 Pinus albicaulis | reverse complement strand
TCTAGCGAAATACCCCAAAGGCTTTGATGCTGACATGGCCTACCATCTTAGGAAGAGAGAATCATTATGACCAGGGATAATTTTAAGAACCCCCCTAAATTTATATATATAAAAAATAGGCGAATCCCCATGATACATAGGAAAAATGGAAGGCGATTTTATTAATAATATAATATGTATATATAATTTTTTGGCGAATCTCTCACGAGATTATATTATCCTGTAAAATCATGGCGAATCACCAGTACAAATGGCGAATCACTACTACAAAATGGTGAATTGTTGTCTAGTGGAGTTCAGAGTGTTGGTTCCAATGAAGATATGGTAATTGAACCAGGAGTAGAAGGAAGAGAACCACCGAGACCAAGCATGGCACATGGTGACTCATGAGGGAAGTAGTTCTCGTGTAGTTTTGAAAACACGTTCTTCTAGTTCTGCTAAGCGTAGTGTTGTTTGTCATGCTACTACTAGCACTGATATTGAGGTTGGAGAGGAGTTTGAGGAAAGGTAGCAGTGGTGGAGAATTACAAAGAGTACCCCATGATGGGCTCCATTTTTCCCTTTGGTATTTGTGCCTGCAAGACCTTCTGTCCATTGAACCAACAATTAGCCGTTCAACCAACAATCAACTTGACTAAGTTGATTAGGTACGAGTCAACTTAAACTAATCTTCAAAACTATGCTTTGCACTATCCCATATTTATCATACTAATGCTACACAACATTGTGTATTTGCACCTAACTCTCAATAATTCTTTTCAAGAAAAATCTATAATAAGAAAAATATTTTACTATATTCTAAAGGTAGAAAATGTCGAAATCATGCCACAAAGTGAAAGAAATAAATATGTATATCCAATACAAATATATAAAAATAATAATGATTCATAATAATAGAAGTTTGGATCTGTCGATCTAGCAGTATATGCATGATATGAGAACCATAAGCATTAAGGGCTTCATTTCAAACACAACAAAATCCTCTAAACAAGCAACAAACAAACCACTAAAATTTTCAAAGATATCAAAGCTAGACATGAACACAATTTCATGTACTTGAATAAGCCCATTTTTGCTTAGCGTTAGACTTCTTAAATTAGTTATTTATTATTTAATACTAGGACACTATCTATGTGAAAAGAAATAGGTCCCAACTTCATCAAATCCGACTTCATTTCCAATCAAAGATCAAAACCAGCTTCGTTTCCAACACCAATATAAAATCACACATTTTCCAAATATCAATAATTATTTTCCAAGAAAATATAAAACTCGAAACTCAGCTAAATTCCCCAAACACAAGCAACATATATACCATTAAAATTTTCCAAGATGTCAGAGCTAGACATCAAGGTAGTTTCATGTACTTGAATGAGCCCATTGATGCTTTGCATTAGTCTTGTTAAATTATTTATTTATCATTTAATACTAGTCAGACACTATCTATGTGAAAAGAAATAGGTCCCAAAATCATCAAATCCAGCTTCATTTTTCCTGTCACAAATAAGAATAAGCAAGACATTGTAAAAGGAAGTGTTTTTCATCCTTCACATTTCTAACATCGCAATGACATTTACTTGCATCCTATGAAATTCTAGGTCTTGCTCAATTCCTAAACTCCTCAAAGTTCATTTTTATTCTGGTAATGATGTTTTTCTTCTTAAAACTAGCTACAAGAATATGACACTTGATCTTTTGGATTATGGTTAATGACCAATTTTTAATATTTTGTTTTTCTCTTATTCTCTACTGCATTATCACACCATGATTTCAACTTTAATTTATATGCGATAGCAATTTTATTGGTGTTCACGTTTTAGAGTGGCCTCCTCTATTCTCCACTAGTTTGACTAAGATTGAGAATCTTTATGCCAACTAGTTTTATGCCACACCAAATTTTGACTACATTTTGAAGCAATCTTAGGGAGCCACTTGTTTTCATGTTACTTGTCTTGTCCTTCTATATTAGGTACTTAGTCATAGGAAAACTCTCAATGGGTGAAAGACTAGCTTCTATAAGATAGGATAGGGTATATTGCATTTAATAAGATCATAAACTATAAAAAACTTTTGGATTTTCTCAATTTCCCTCTATGATTCTATAGAGATGATGCAACAACAAAATTCATCTCCATATAAGATAAAAATATGAAGAGGTGTCTAAAATATGAGCTTCTTCTTCTTTTTTCCAAAACCAAAAATTTGTTGACCTACAATTGCACCTAAGACAAAAATTGGTTTTCCACTTTCTATTAATCATTTTCCCAACATTGTATTTCTAGTTAAGATTGTGATGAAGGTTGACTTCAAGACCTTATTATATAACTTTCTTTGATTTGTTATTATCGCTCACAATTAACATAAATTACCTTTTTGTAATTGATTATGGAGCTGTCTTTAGTGCGACTTTTTGAAGTTTCAGGTGCCGAAATCCGGTGAAAAATTTTGAGGTAAAATCTTGGTTTTTGTTATTCAAACTGGTGTTTTGACTCTATATATGGATTCAGCGCCCTCAAAAACCTGTAAGGCACTTCGATTGTGCAAAGTTAGCAATCAAACTTCTCTTTTCAATAAATTCCTGCCAGAATTTAGAGAAATTACACCGTAAAAAGTCACCGTAAAAGCCTTCAAAAAGTCGCACTAAAGCCTACTCGATTGATTATTACAACCTTTTTTTACTAGCGTTTACTCGCATAGCTATGCTAGAACAAAAATCCTTAATAATCCTCGCTTCTCAAAATGAGGTGGAGTCATGTCCGTAAGAACAATATCACTAATGTAAAGAAGAAAGGGGATGATTAATCTAGCTGAGGTTATGCAACCACAAGGCTACTTCTTCCAAACATGCCTCTAATTTGTCAATGTGAATGTCAATAAAGATAGGGATAGGGGAGAATCTTTCTTAATTTCTATATTGCAATTAATTCCTTTTTATCAACCCTTAATATTCCTAGACATAACAATATCATTCTCATATAACCTTATCACAATAACTCTAAATGCAAAAGCAACCTTACACTTTTATAATATATTCCAAAGCTTATCTCTATAATAATAACTTATAAAAATAATTTAGCTATTAATCCTTTTCCATATTATTTTAATATTGATATATAATAAAATTCCTTTTAAATTTTTTCCAAAATTTCAAAAAAAACAGAAAGTATGGAATGATTAATTTATATTAATATGATTTTATTTTCATAAATAAGACTAATTTATATTTAAAAATAAATTATATATATAGATAGATTAATAAAATAAATTAAAATACACTTTATTAATTAAAAAAATAATGTTGAAACTTTTAATAATAATATGATACTTTTGAATCTGATTTAATAAAGTTTAATCTTATTAAGATATAATTTCTTCAACATAAACTTATGATAACCATGACAACAAGGTTCACTTTATCTTAATCTTGTTATTATTGATTGTCTCATTTTTTTTAAAGCAATTTGATATATTTAAAATGAGGTTAACACAATCAATTTGATATAATCCTACCTTCTGCTACCAACTTTGATCCATGCAGTAGAAATGAATGTGGAAGCAGAGAAAAATGGTGGGAGAGATGCAGTTATCACAAAGCTCATAATCCAAACGCGAAAATTTTGGCATACCAGTAAATTATTGCAATACTTGAAGACATTGAAGGTTGATTGGGCAGATGGACTTATCACAGACTTCAGAATCCAAAAGAGAATTTTTGGTACACCAATAAAGTATTGCAATAATTGAAGGCATTGACTCTTGAGTGGGCACATTTTCTCCAATGATGTTTATAACCACGTAAACACTGAGAAGAAGAATGGGAGGAGAGCAGCACTTTTCAAATCCAACCTCTTTGTCCACAAGTGTAAAGAATTTTAGGTAGGCCAGTATGGTTGGTGGGAGAGATGCACTTATCAAAGACCTCAGAATCCAAACGAGAGAATTTTTGGTACGGCGATAAAGTACTCCAATAATTGAAGACATTGAATGTTGATGGGGCTCATGTTGTCAATGTGAACACTGTGAAGAGTCTGGTAGAGATGCACTCATGAAATCTAAGCCTCCTTGAGAATTTTATGTAGGCCACTATGGTTTAGAAATGATTGAAGGCATGATATGTTTAAAGTACAAATGAGTACTAAATGATCAGAGAAACAACATTCAAAATGAGATTACAATTTTTTGTGCTAGTAACCATTGAAAAATTAATTACAATTGTTTGTGCTAGGAGAAGAGTTGACCACACATCCTGACCAAAATTATAAAAGAAGGGCTACATAAATGTCTGCTTTATCATTTTCTTTTCTAAGATCAATCTGTTGAATATGTCCTCTTACCTTGTAACTTGTACTATGTATAATTATGAGTTCATTCATTCACGACTTCTAACCTCTACAGAAATTACAAGCATTCTTATCACTTCTGCAACAGAACTGGATTCAAGCCAGATTCCCTCAACCTCTATGTCTCTTAGAAGTCAACAATCCAACCTCTGATGAAGGCACTGAGAGAAGAAGCTGCCCTTTACAAATCAGTTTTCACTGAGCTGCTATTTGGTCTCATCCAGTGCTAGACATAAGTCCATAGAAATTATTAATCTACTATAGACCTACACATCTGAAACACAGACAACTGCTACCTACAACCAGTGTCACCTAATTACACATTGGCATTGCTTCGGAACGATCCCAAGGCCTTGATGGCTGCTGCTCTCAGAATGTACTGGTGGTAGGCAGCAGCTAATGCAGCTCCAGCAAAAGGTCCCACCCAAAAAATCAACTGCACAAACAAAATCATATTCATCAGGCTTGTGTATCAACTTTAGCAAATACTTGCTCTGTTGAAGTCAGTCAAACTCCTAAGGTTCGTGTATCATCTTTAGCAAATACTAGTTCCATTGAATTACCCTAATGTTAATATTGGAGCAATCCAACTGGTTTTAATGAAAAAGGAGCATAACAATTTTTCAAAAATTACAAGCAATAGACTCTTCATTATGGAATCTACTAGTGTGTCTTTCATAACACTTTAAAATTACAAACAAGAAAGTGTACATAGAACTAATGCATAACAGAAAAACACTACATCCACTAGAAAACCCTAACCAGGAAAACAAATAAGCCTTGTCATAATAATATGGCTCTGTGAAAGGAAGCATGCTCTGCACAATGAGATGTGGAGGAAAGAGGGTGAATATGTGGATTACCAGGCTGTCAAGTTCTGTGTTTTAATGCACATATTCTTCAATCTCCCATCAAACTAGACTCCATAGGACATAGGATCATGACATTTTTCAAGGTACCTCCCATCAAACTAGACTCCATAGGATCACCATTTTTCAAAGTACCACCCATCAAACTAAACTCCACAGGATCATGACATTTTTCAAGGTACTACATTCACAAGGGCACCAAGAAGTACTACATTCACAAGGGCACCAAGAGGTACTACATTCACACAAGGGCACCAAGAGACCTATTGATACCAATTCATATCCAGAATCCAGATCAATGAGGATTCCTGGAACCTCACCCGGCCACACAAAATTTCAACAGCAAATCTGTCTTAGAATCTGTCTGAGATCTATTCCTAGGAGACAGACTAGGTCCTTCATAGATCTGATCTATTCTTGGGAGATGGACTAGGTCCTCCAAACAGAGTTTGTGGAATTTCTTTAGTGCTCTTTCAGCCTCATATGTTAAGAGAAATAGATTTGATTCTCGGGAATTTCCTTGGTACTTTTTCGGCCTCATATGTTAAGAGCCTCATATATTAGGAGAGATACGAATGATTCTCGGACCCATTAGCGATTGAATCTTCTCTGATTCTCATACCCATCTTCTCTGATTCTCATACCCATTAGCTAATGGATTCGGGGCATTCCATACATGCACTGTATTGTTATGTTCCTGCACCCTTCATATGCATGCATTGTATTTTTATAGTCATCTGATTCTCCTGCAATTTACAGCCATCATTATACTCACATTCCCTTTTCCCTTTGATCAATAATCAATTAACAATCCATTTGACCTAGTCTATGGGGAATAATTGAACATAAATATAATTACCTTATCTCCTTTAATTCTGTTTACTAAGCTCTAAAACTAGTGATAAAAAATACTAAAGGTGATCCAAGGGGAATCTCTTCATAGCCCAGAAACCCAAAACATCTATGAAATCCGATCTGCCCTGCACAAGGTCTCAAAGAAAAACAAAACAGGCCTTAGTGTCCTCAGAATAGAAGATATGGCATGAATATGAACCCTATTTTGACCTAATCCGCATAACCAGTAGAATATTTCAAAAGCTAGACAGAATTTAACCCTGATTTGACCCATTTTCAAGAGAAGGCGTCAATATGACCCCTGATTTGAACCAAATCCACATAAACAGTAGAAGAATTTTAAAATCTACACAGATGACACATTTCAGAGAATGAAAATACCACCATTGGAAACTGTTGATGACTATCCAAACTGGTTCAAACTCGTATTCAGGATCAGATTTGATATAGATGTTCAACAACAGCAGAAAATGATAGCACCCAGTGCTTAAATAGCTCGTTGAAAAATAGTTGAAATCAATTTTAAAAAAGCTGACCTAATATTTACCCTAAATAATTAACTGCAACTAATGGAGTAAATTTAATTTTGGCATTTCGAAGCCAGAAAACTATATAAATGGCAGTTGGCATTTCAAAACCAGAGAATGGGGCAGATGGCTAAAGCGGACTTAAAAGACAAAGTATATATGAAATTTCGCAATTTCAAAATCATGATAACGCATTACCTCTCCCTTTCACTAAAGGGTCGCGTATAGAAATCCACCCCAGCTTTCCACAACTTTCTCTATGAATAACCATAGCAGTGCACAGAAAAGACCACACTAAGCTTTCCACAACTTTCGGTATGAATAACCATAACAGTGCACATAAAAGATTCAACTTTCTCTATGAATACACATAACATGCACAGAAAACATTCAACTTTCTCTATGAATAACCATAACAGTGGGCAGAAAATATTCAACTTTCTATATGGATAACCATAACAGTGCACAGAAAAAGATTCCACTCCAACTACTAATCAGGGCATTCAACACAATAATGGAGGCACTTGACTTATACTTCAACACCCATGTCTTGTTACCCTAAAAATAAAGAATATAAAAGGAATCGCAGGCATTACGGAAACATTCACATGCAGATATAATGAACGAATGCATCAAACGCTTAAAAAGGCAGAAAATGGAAAGAAAGGGCATACAAAGACATCATAGATAGAAATCACTGGGGGCACCACAACAATAAAATATTGTAGGATGTGTGGCTCAAAAGTGCTTGAAGACTCATCACAGAATATATCTCGTGAAGAATATATGAGTTCCAGTTTCATCACTGCCACCATTTCTCAAAACAAAACATTCACATAATTCCATCTATCACCCTGCCTTTAACATTTACAGTCTCGAACCAAATCGTCCAGCCCGTAACGTTCGCTGACAGGCCCTACCCTACATAGCCTTTACATATCCTTCTCCCAAATAAAGATATGATTGCACAAACCCTAATCTCCTCAAAAACCCTAAAACGCGTAATTCTAGGCGTAGATATGAATGATTGCCCAAACCCTAACTTCAAGCCATGAAATGGCAATTTTTCTCAAAGAAGTGAATGATTGCTACTCTATCTCCTCTTCTCAAACCCTAAAACCAGCCATTTTAGTAAAACATCATTACCAGAATAAAAACATCATTACCAGGGTGAATATGTGGATTCCAGTCAGCAGCCAGTAAGCTTTGCCGCTATACCAGAATCCAACTTTGTAAATATCTACGAGAAGATCTACTCGTGCCAATAAAAATGTAGGTGAAACCAGGATTTCAGAACTTGCAGGAGAATGTAAGGTAGATGAGCAAAGTGGTAACTTGCAAGCTGTAGGTAGTCAGCTGACCAGTAAATCTTCCAAGAGAAAGCTGGAAAGTAAGGATCAGTCCAATTATGATACCTCCAGCCGCCAACACCTTCTGTCTCGTAAGTGAATACCACCATCCCAAAGACCAAGTCCCCTCTCCTTCCAACGATGTAGAGGAATCTCCACCAACGAATGCAACAGACCTTTGCTGAACCCTCTCCAACACCGTTGCCCGGTCTCCTACAGTTACGTAAATCGTAAATCTGAGGCGGCAGGCCGCAAGCGTACGCAACCCCAGCATCATCAAAGGGCGAATGCAGATCCAAAACCCTGCAATTTAGTAAATCGGGGGCGAATACAACCCCATAAAATCACAGAGCGGTGAATCGAAGGCGAATGCAACATTTTAGGTTTATCCGCCCTTATTTTTCTGGGCTAAACCATAATAATTATTTATTTTTAAAATAATTTTGGGGCTATTTATACAAAACTATACAAAATAGATTCTATATAAAAAATTCGCCCCTCTAAAATCTAAAACCCCTTAAATTTCGCCTTTGGGCTAAAATTCGCCCCTAAAATTACCCCTGATTATGACACATTGGAAGACATGCAAAAGGGAGCAGTGAGTGTAGAGGCAAATCTAATTGAGAAAAGAGCAAGATTAAGAGCTGAGAAAAGGGTAACATATAGAGACGACAATGTAGCTTCCACATCTGATCCAAATCATACCATCTATCTAAAAAAGTGGAGAAGCTATACCAAATGATGGAAAAAATGGTTGTCACAGTTAGTAACCAAAATAGAAATCAAAACCATAACCAGAACCAAAACTTTAGAAGAAACAATGCCACTCCCAACAGACAAAGAGAATCAGATCAGCAAGTTATTCCCCCATTTCAAGAGAACTTTCTTGATGAAGATGAGGGAATCATAGAAGAGCCTGAGGGGAATACAATAAACATGTTTGAAACAGAGGATTCAATCCATAACTATTACACAGAAGAAGATCAACCCTCACCCTCTGGTTGGGATGAGGAATGGTTAGAAACTGAGGATTACAGGTTGGGATTTGAAAATGCCATGATGCAAGTTAGAGAACAATATGAACTTAGAAGTAAAAAGAGCCAAGAAACTCCTAAACCAAAAGCTTCTAAGATCACCATCAAGAAAAGAGCTAAGAAAACTTCTAAAGTGACTGCTGAAAGTAACAAATCAGCAGTTGAGAGTTCTGGAAAGAACAAAGAAAAAGATAACCAAAACACTGATACACAAGGTAAACCAACTAGCAGCACTAGTACTACAGTTAGTGCTCCTGATAAAACAGTGCCTAACACTGTACATAACGAGAATCAGCACACTGATTCTGCCACTAAGGCAGTGGCTAACAGAACAGAGTTGAACATTCCAAAGAGTCAGTCCACTTTCAATTTGGAGAGTGAGATTGCAAAAATTAAAATATCTGTCCCACTCTCTGAACTGGCCACTCAGGATGTATATAAAGGCCAAATTTTGAAAGCATTAAATTTAGGTGAGAATAGTGACACTGTAAATCTGAGTGATGATCAACCTGCCCTTCTGTTTGGTCCAAAGATAGAAGGAAAGTTTTAGGAAGGGGTAGTGCCCCCTTTTTATATCAGTCTTAATATTCATGACAAGATTCTTCATAATGCAATGCATGATTCTGGAGCATCACATAACCTAATGCCTAAGGTAGTCATGGAAAGACTAGGCCTGGAGATAACCCAACCTTACAAAGACCTATATTCATTCAACTCTGGCAGGGTAAAATGCCTTGGCCTGATCAAAGATTTATGTGTGAGCCTCGCCCAGATTCCAGCAAAATGTATGGTCATGGATGTTGTGGTGGCAGATGTGCCACCCAAGTATGGCATGTTATTATCAAGATCATGGGGAGCCAAGCTGTAAGGAACGATGCAGATGGATGGGGCTTATGCCACAATCCCAATCTTTGGCCAACTTAGAAGACTATACAGGGAAGCACAAATGAAATCCCTAGTTAGTAGCCCTGAAAAGCCTGAAAATTCTCCTCTATAATCTGTACATACAGACCTGGACTCCTTTATCTTCTGAAATGATGAATCTTTGGAGGGACCAGAATCTGAAAACATAGATACAAGCAAAGGTACACATGATGAAACAGAGCCAATGGACTTTAACATAATGGCTACCCTAGAATCAAAAGAGGAAGACGTAGAAAACTTTGAACAATGCGCAGAAACAACAACGCAAAGTGAACCAGAAACAGAATGCAATCAACCAACTAGTCACCTCTCTGACTTCCACACCCATAACAAAAAACTAAACAGCCCACAGCCTAGTGCAGACCCTATAATGCAACATAATGGCGAACCCAGCTGTAGGGAAAGAAATGATAACAAAAACGAGAGTGAACCCCTGTGGGAGATGAGTTTCGATGGGTCCTGCACAAGAATAACTGTCGGAGATGGGGTATGGCTACATAACACAGAGAATGATTACACGGAAAGCCATGCCTGCAATCTGCATTTCAAGTGCACAAATAATATTGCAGAATACGAGGCTCTAATCCTAGGTTTAAATCTGTTGAAGAAATTAGGGGCCCGTAAGATAGCCGTGCAGGGAGACTCCAAGCTGGTCATAAAACAGGTAAACGATGAATACACAGCCAGGCACCCTAGGTTGAGAGCATATAGGAACGATGCCGCGGACATATTGAGAACATTCATTGAGTACAAATTAGTGTTTGTCCCTAGCAGTCAAAACGTCATTACAAATGGATTAGCTTGCGTAGCTAGTTCATACCCTAAGACTCCAAACGACCAACAAATTATCATACAGACCAAATTCAGACCTGCAGTGCCGGATAACGAAAAATATTGGCAGGTCTTTGAGGGTGATAAATAGATTGAAGATTTACTGATAGGCAGGAACGAGCTTAAGTTTTCTGACTCAGACTCTATGTCGAGTGATAGTTGCCTAAGTGAGGAACCCTCGGTCGAGGAAGAAACACCCCAGAATGTAGAAATAAATTCTTTAGATGAAGAAACTGGAAATTCAAACGGAAATTGTGAAAACACAGAAAATGAAGAAGTTGAGGTACTGCGAGCCAGAGATAAGAACATACCTCGAGGTCTGGCACCATTAGAGGAGCTTTTTGACTTCGATGATGTGGCAAAGAAGCCTACCATAGAGCACATGGACACTGACATTGAAAAATGCAATATAGGCACAAAAGATAAGCCCAAAATGATTAAATTGGAAAAATCCTTACCCACAGAGATGAAAAAGAAATACATTGACCTATTCAAATAGTTTATTGACGTGTTTGCTTGGAGTTACGAAGACTTAAAAGTTTACGACACAACATTATACAGCACAAAATACCTTTAAAATAAAATTAGAAACCCTTCAGGAAGAAAATTCGTAGAATAAATCCAAAACAGTTGCCTACAGTGGAAAAAGAGATTAAAAATATGTATGGGGCAGGCATAATAGTTCCCGTAAGGTTCTCTGATTGGGTTTTGAATTTAGTGGCTATGAGAAAGAAAACTGGGGAGATTAGATTATGTATTGACTTCATAAATCTTAATAGAGCCTCACTCAAAGACAACTACCCTTTGCCAAAAATGGAACACATTCTTCAAAAATTAGTAGGCTCCAAGAGAATCTCCCTACTAGATGATTTCTCAGGCTACAACCAAGTCCTATTTCTACCAGAAGATCAACTCAAAACATCCTTTACCACTCCATGGGGCACTTTTATGTATGTAAAGATTCCTTTTGGGTTAATGAACGCTGGTGCAACCTTCCAAAGAGCAATGGATATAGCTTTTTCAGATAAGATAGGGCACTTCATTTTTATTTACTTGGATGACATAACAGTCTTTTCCAAGACTGAAGAAGAACATCTAAAACATTTGAGGAAAGTGTTTGAAAAATGTAGAAGGTATGGTCTGTCATTAAATCCAAAAAAGACTGTATTTGGGCTGCAAGAAGGAAAGCTTCTTGGCCACATTATATCTGAAAAGGGAATTAGGATAGACCCACAAAGAGTTGAGGGAATACTACAGATCACACACCCAAGAAACATCAAATAATTACAGTCCTTCATTGGGAAAATTAACTTCCTTAGGAGGTTTATTCCCAACCTAGATGAACACCTTAGGAATATGACTAACATGCTGAAGAAAGGTGAAGGAGTTAAATGGACTGTTGGAGCTAAACAATATTTTGAATTAGTAAAACTTGCACTCACCCAAGCTCCTATTCTAATCAGCCCAGATTTCTCTAAAGATTTCCTGATCTTTTCATTTGCCTCTGAGCATACAGTGGCTGCAGTCTTGCTGCAGAAAAATTCAGAGGGAATGGAACAGCCAATTTCCTTTTTCAGCAAAGCACTGAGGGATGCACCTTTGAAATACAACATTATGGAAAATAGGCTTACGCTCTTGTTAAGGCTTTAAAGGACTTTAGGGTGTACATATTGCATTCCCACACCATAGCTTATGTGCCTAACATAATAGTCAAATATATTATGTCCCAAGACCCAGATGGGAAGAGGGGAAAATGGATTGTTGTGATCTTAGAATACGACCTTGAGATAAAACCCACCAAACTGATCAAAGGCCAGGGCTTAGCAAAATTAATGGCTAAATAAAATCTGCAAGCCCTTGACATAAGCTGCCTTAGATGAGCAAGAAGGATTGCCTGATCCCATTGTTGAAGAGAAGTTTCAGAACTCCCCTTGGTACTCTTATATCCTTTATGTGCTCACCAACCTCAATGCTCTGCCTGAACTGTGAAATACTAAGGCCAGATTCATAAAACTAAAAGCCAGAAACTACTGCATTTTGAATGAAAACTTATACTGGAAAAATAAAAATGGCCTATTGCTTAAATGTTTTCCAGAAGCTGAATCAGAAAGGATTAAACAAGAATTCCATGCAGGAGAGTGTGGAGGCCACCTGAACTGGAAGGCCACTGCAAACAAAATACTCAGGGCTGGTTACTACTGGCCTACACTCTTCAATGACATCCATAAGATGGTAATTGCCTGCCACAAATGCCATATTTTTGAAGGCAAGAGAAAACTCCTTCCCCTCCCTTTACAACCCATCACTGTTGAAGGTCCTTTTATGCAATGGGGCCTAAATTTTATTGGAGAAATCCACCCTGCTTCTTCTGCACAACACAAATGGATCTTAATAGCCACATACTACTTCTTGGTTGTAAGCCTGTCAGCCCACAAGGCAGGCACTAACTTAGAGGCCATACCTATTAGGAATGCCACAGATTCAATCATCATTAGGTTCCTAGAAGGTCATATCCTCTGTCGGTTTGGCTGCCCAAGGAAAATAATCACCGATAATGCTGCTGCTTTTGGATCCAAGAAAATGGTTGATTTTTGTCACAGGTATCAAATAGCACTTGGTCATTCAACTGCTTATTACCCACAAGGTAATGTCTTAGCTAAATCATCAAACAAGAGCCTAGTGGCCATCATCAAAAAGCTACTAGAAGAGGAAAAAAATTCATGGCATAACAAGTTAGTGCCTGCCTTGTGGGCTGACAGGCTTACAACCAAGAATTCCATTGGCATGTCACCATATCAGCTTGTCTATAGTACAGAAGCAGTATTTCCTACCAGCCTTGGGGTACCAGTAATCAAGCTGGTCCAAGAGATTCAGACAGAAGAAGACAGTATGGTGAGAAGGATAAACCAAACAATTCACCTCCAGCAAACAAGGGAAGAGGTCTATAACAGAGCTATCAAAGTTTAGGAAAACATAAAGAGGTTGTTTGACAAGAGAACCAAAGCTGTTGATTTCAAAATTGGGGATAAAGTTCTGAAGTGGGACTCAAGGAGAGAGGATAAAGGAAAGCACAGCAAGTTTGACAGTTTGTGGCAGGGTCCATACATCATCCAAGCCACTGTGGGTCCAAATGCCTTTTTCCTACAAGAATTATATGGTACAGAGTTGTTTGGGGGTCTTGCCAATGGCAGGATTCTCAAACACTACTTCTGTTGATTTCCAATTTCCAGTTTCCATGTCCATTGTACATACCATTGCATTTTTTTGTTTTCAAGGAAAAGAGAAAATGTTCCGAAAAACAGAGGAAAAGAGAGAGGTTCAGACATGCTCAAAACATGAACCTCTAAAGTGCAAAGATTGGCTCTAACATGCTCAAAACCTGAGCCAAAGAAAGCTAAGTAGCTGGTCCTAACATGCTCAAAATCTGGACCAGCAAAGAAGAAAGAAAAATCAGCTCTAACATGCCCAAAACCAGAGCTGAAATGAAGAAAAGAAGTGACTCTAACATGCTCAAAAATTGAGTCACAAAGAGAAGAAGGATACTTCAAGCTTCAGATTTCAAGCCTTCACAATTTTGTTTTCAGTTTCCTGCAAATTTCTGTCCATGTGAAATTGTCTTTATGCCTTGGATCTACAGCAAACTAGACTGTTTAATCCTAGTTTGATTGTTTTTAAATTTTTGTTGTGGAATGTAGAGAAGAAATCTGCTGGACAGTTTAATCCCAGCAGGTATTAGATTAGGTAGAGAAACATATGAGACCAATATTCTAATCTGGTCTCATGGAGTAATCAGGGTAGATTTAGAATAGGTTTATTTTCTGTTATAAAAATAAATGATGTAAAGGGTCTGCTAGTTCAAATGCACCCTAGAAGAAAAAATGCTAGGATTGTAGGATGGGTAGGTAGATTGTAGGGAATGTTTTGCTAATCTATCATATTTGTGGCAGCTGAAAATCAAAGAATAAAGGTGGCTTAAGCAACAGGCATCTGGCCTACACCAAAGATCATTTTCTGAATTCTTGACTCCTTCAAGAAGAAGCCATCCCCATGTGGAGCCACTGTTAGCCCCTATGAATTCCTTGACAAGCAAGCAAGGGGCTAGATTGTTTTATGAGACTTCAAGGAATGCATTTTCCTTGAAAACACATCATCCTTGAAAAAATTTTATGTTCCCTGCATTTGACTGTTTCCCTCTGTTGTACTGCTGTTAATGAGCCTTACTGATGATAAAAATTGTGCTCCAAAAGGCCATTATCTGCCCCTTGTACCTTTGCAGAATGCTTCATTGCACCCCCTTTTCCCCTTTTTTCAAAGTCCCCTTTTTCCCTCTAAATCCCCCCTTACCCTCTAAATCATATCCAAAATCCCCTTGGATTCCTACCCTTACCCTTTGTTTGGGAAAATTCCCATTTTCTTCCCCTATCGTTCCCCTTCCTAACCCTTAAAATTCATTAAAATGGGCTAAAAACCCACTTTTCAACCTTATGATAGGGCTTAGCCCCTTTCCTGCGAGCCCCCTTCAACTATTTCCCCATATAACCTTAGCGCTAAGACCAAGTGCTTAGTGCCTTGGAGCCAATCACAATCGGAGTGTCAGGCGGGCGCATTCCTTTGTTACATTAGAAAAGTCCGATGTGATTGTTTTATTACGTTAAGTCCTACGACGTGTTCCGCACCGTTGATCTGTTATCAGGATCCGACGGTGGAGCACCAATCGCACTCCCCACCCAATCGCAATCGGAACTTCCATTGCGTTACCCCTTTGTTCCGCTGCGATTGCGATCCCCCAATCGTTTCCTCCACTGTTGATTCCCCCCGTCGATCCAACGGTCATCGCATCGCAAGTCCCCGGCGATTGCTCCCGTCCTCCGATCGATCGCAAGTCCTGCCCTCCGATTGATCGCAAGTCCTTCCCTCCAATTGATCGCAACCCCTCTCCGATCATCGCAATCACAACTCCTCTCCCAATCACTCCAATCACACTCCCTGCCGATTGCTTTCCCCTCCGATTGATCGCATCGCACAATCCTCTAATTGATCGCAAGACCTTCCCTCCCCACCGATCATTTTCCCATCCGATTGATCGCATTGCACATTCTCCCGATTGCGATTGCAATTAACCCCCCTTCCGCTCCTTCCGATTACGTCTTTCCGATCTCATCCTAGCCGTTCGTCTCCCCGTCGATCCGACGGTCATCGCGCTTCCCGCCCCATCGCAGTCGGAACATTTGTAATGTGTTACACTTGTTTCCCTCCAATTGCGATTGCTCTGAACAGATCTCCGCCATCCATTCCTCCACCATATCCAATGGTCATCGCTTTCCCTTTCCAATCGCATCGCAAATTATAAAATTTGCATACCTCTTGTCCATTGCGATTGCGATTTCTCCGACTTAATCTCGACCGTCCGTTAGATCTAAATATCTAACGGCTCAAATCTAATCGCCCTCCTCCACGCTGGGTCCCACCTCGTACATTCATATCCACGCGTTTTATTGCATTTTCTTCCATTTCCTTTGCATTTCCAATTTTAACCAAAGTTTCATATTTCATTAAAAGTCTTATGTTTCATATTTGTTCCACCCTATTTCATATATTGTCCCGCTGTTTCGATCTCCGCCGTTGATCTTTGTCTCCAGACCATGATCGAACATTCCACGCACGTTTTTTCATCAAAACCCTATTTTTCATGGTTTACGCCACATTTATGCATTCTCACCACTGTTTTAGCCAAAAGCACCATTTCACCACCGCCGCGCTACCACTCTGCCAGTCCTCTGTAACCATCCACCTCCTCCGTGCATGGATTTCTTCACACATTTGTGGGTTTTTGCAGGGTACGGGAGGTGAAACGCCGCCATGATTACCTAGTGTTGATACAGCAGCAATTTTTCACTAACAGAGGTACAAATGAAGTGGCAGAGAGTTCCAGGCACGAAAACGAAGATCTTTGAGCCTTAAACCAAGTTTTTCAAGGCAAGCTACCAAGTAAAAGACATCATAGACCACCAAAGGATATGAATGTGCAGAAATTAATATATAGCAGGTTTTCTAGATCAGCAGAATGTTTTTCTCCAGGAAAGGATGGATTGCCCATACTGCTTTTACTCTATGACGTGCTCCAGGGAAGATTTCCTCCTTAACCACAGTCCAAAGCCATCAGAACATTTTTTATGCGGTATGGCGGACTTCTCCACCATTTACTCACCCTTTTCTCATTCACCACAAGTACTACAGGGTATTGCAAGCCATTGTACATCAGGGTCGTATCAGAGTAGTTGGAAGTCCGAAGAAGATCATTCTTTCACCCAAAGAATGCTAGAGATCAATGCACAGGAGTTAAAACAGAATGGGCTTCAGGCCTTATTTCTTTTCTGAGTTTAATGCTGCATTCAGTTCCCACCCACCTCCTCAACTCATCTTCTGCTATAAAACTCATGAGAAAATTGTCATAAAGGTTGTTGATTGGATATCAGTAGAATGAAAATTTGTTTCTCTTGAGACAAGTTCTCTGTGTAAGATTGTATGATAGACTGAGGAAGGTTCATCAGGCTGAACATTAAGCAGTAAGTTATGTTGTACTTGACTGTTATTGCTCTTAATATGACAAGCACATTTTTTTGGATCATGATCTAAAGAAGTGGTGATGTTTTTCTGTCTTTGTGTTTTATTTCATTTCTTCTGGCTTGCATCAGAAATCTGGCATAGGATTTTCCCTTGTTAGGCACCCTATGTTTCTTCTCTCCCAGCCTTAATGTTTTCTACTAAATGTGTTATCTGAGAAGTTGTTTCAGTTAGTTTAACCAGTGTAGTGGATGTCATTGCCTGCTAGCTGATGTATAAATTGATGAATCTGCTTCTTAGATGTTCTTGTTAGAATTTAATTGAATGAATTGGGAACACTGGGAGTTTAGAACTCTATCTATGTCTCACTAGGATCCTTTCAGTTAATTAAACCTTTCTAAGTTCCCTCAAGTGCTCTTTTTCCCTCCATTGAGAGTTGCCTCTGAGTATGTCCAAGCAGGTCTGGAGTTAAATGACCTCTGACCTGATCTATAGACAGAAAATTGGTTTTCTCTCCTTTCTCACCTTGTTCTCCTTATTTTTCCATTCCACCAATCATTTTAGAATTCAATTCTTTAGATGACTAGCCCAACTGAAAGTTTGTATGTTGAGCAGCAAGTAAACCCTTTCCTAACTCCATTTCCCAATGGTCTTGATGTTCTCTGATTTGCCTCTCCTTTGCCTAAAATCCTCTTTGCTTATCCTTGTTTTAAATTGAACCCTTCCTTCCTGATTCCCAACAACCAAACTCAAAATCAAACAAACAAACTATGTGCCTTATAACTAGCCTAATATCTTAAACATTGAGCCTCAAAGACATATACCTTTGACAATCATAGAGAGATCCCTCTCTGGACCTACGAGGGCTAGATCATGTGGTCTGAAAGGGGTTTTGATGTTGTCTCATCTTTTGGTCTTGCCAACTTGGCCAAAACATGGAACCCCAACACTGCTCACCCTCATCACTGTCATGTTGCTGTTCACCCTCATCACTGTCATGCTGCTGTCCAGCACTTTCTTCCTCTTGCTCATGTCCTTCCTTCTCTTGCTGGTCACTTCCTTCTCCTTCTCCATGTTTCTTTGTTTGTTCTGTAGTAAACTTGAGCCTTTTAGGAGTAGGTCTGCTAGAAGAAGGCGAGGGGCGATGAGTAGGAGATGTAGGGGATGTATGGACTGGAGGGACAATGGAGAAATTCGTATGAGTGATGAAAACATCCCAAGAGACCTCTCTCTTTTCAAGCTGATGAAGAATGATGATTTTTATGAGAGAGTGATGGAAGAGACAGGCGATTTGATGTGAAGGAGGTTTCTTCTGTAGAGTGGAGGCCATTTTCTCAATGCTCTTGTGTAAGAAGAAAGGAAGATTTAGCTACTTGGTCCTTGTGAAATGCATCAGTAGTCGAATGTGATAAGCATAAATTCGGGAGAATCTTCCCTCACAAGTGAAGTACTTCATGATAAACTTCATGAGAGGGGCGTAGCTGGCTAAAAGATAGGAGAAATGGAAAATAGAATGACATGACTCTCTATGCTCAGGCTTTAGGAAGGGCTTTTCTTAAACCATTTCTCGCCAATATAGGGAATTCTAGTGGCTTTGGAGATGGATCTTGGGGAGAACTTGAAGTCAAGGCCCACCAACTGGAAATGCTTGTCTCTAAACCTCAAAGCACAAAGGTGTGTCAGAGGAGAAAAAATTTTCACCTCTTGCACCCTTTGGAAAAAATCTAAGCACCTGACCTCATGGAAATTGAACAGTACTGATGGGTGGGAATTCACTTCTTCGGTGGAATTAGGCTCATACCTCTTGTGCAATCCACTCCTACTATCCTACCTAGGAGGCATCTTGTTCTAGATGCTCTCTGCAAAACCCAAAATGCCTCAAAAGGATTTCTCGAAATGTGTTCTCAAACAAAACTCTGCCCTCGCTGTCAATCATTGTTTGATCAAGGTGAATTTGGTTTCAAAATGCTGTGTGATATGACCATTTTAACACAAAATTCTCCGCTCTTTCCAAAACACTGTTTTTCCCTATGCATGCCACTCAACAAACAGTTTTAATGGTAAGCACACAGTCAATCAAAATTTAATATACACAGTTAAAAGGTCACTGTGTTTAGGTAAAGTCATCAAGCTGCTTGTGTTTTGGTGTAAGCACAAAAGCCCTTTAGCATTCAAACAACAAAAACTCCTCTTAACCAAAACACTGTCCTTGTATTCACTATTCCTCACCCATATTCAGACAAAACAACCTCCAAACTTTTTAGTAGCTTCAATCAAAACATGCTTCATAGACAAAGAGGGCAGCACTGATGTTTTTCTTTTTACCCCACCCAGGAAAAACTTTGAAATGGCAAAAAACTTGTAGAATGATTACTGCTGTTTGAAATCAGGCCTACTGCTTTCACTTTTCAACACGTAGTTTCCCTTTCTAAACAGTGCCTTACACCTTTCAATATTGTTTTGAGGGCAGTTTATAAAGTCCTTAGACATCAATAAAAACCCATCATTTCCACTATGTCAGTGTTCGGCGATCATAACTATTGCAAGCCCAGATCTTTAAACAAAAACATCAACTCTCCTTAACACTGTCTTCACTAATGCACAAAGTTGACAGAGTTTATGTTTTGTGCTACAGTAATTAGGATGTCCTTGATGTTTGACAAACCCACTATAACAGGAGTATGATGTTTTAGCACCTTTAAGGGCAGTTTAGGCTCCTTGAAGCTAGAATTCACAGTTCATTATCAACCAATTGTAATCCTCTTTCAAAGCACTCACTCAAAATATCTTGATTTACACCAAGGCTTTTACTGTCTCAAACACTGTCTAGCAATTTGAATTTAGCAAGGGGGCAAGACAAAATACCTTGACACACGATGGCAACCTTGTTCGAGGAGTTTGAGCAGCTTTTAAAAACTCTTGGAGGCGTTTTGATGGCTTAAACCATGCGCGGCACGTTTAGAATGGGAGAGCGCCGCGCAAAAAGACTGTCGGGTCACCTGTCGGGCCGACGTGACCCACGCCTACAGGCGCACCGCGCGGTAGTGTATTCCTTTGGAAAATACTCGCCTGAACACGCCGCGCAACGCTACAGGCGCGCCGCGCAGTTTTCAAGCCCGGAAACTTCTGTGAATTTTCCCAAAAACTTGTTCTCTGGTCTTGTGAAGAGCAAGAGGAGTGTGGTTTGCATTTGGAACTTAAAAATAGATTTGCAACAGTCCTTATCTCCGTTTTAAATTGAAAATCCAAAGTACCTTTTATTTTTACCTTTACATAATTTTGGCAGAAAGGCCTGTGCGTGCTAATCGAACAGTTGTAATGGATATGACCTTTTTCCTTTTATAATAAAATCACCCCAAGGGTCAAACTCTTTTCACTATTTTTTAGTTTTTAGAAAAGGAAACTCTGCCACTGCTGACCCTTTAATGACACCTTCAAAATGGGGAAAACTGCTCAAAACATATCAATGAGTGGTGAAGCCTCTTTTGCCATTTTGCAAGGAGATGACCTATCTCTTTCAACTCGGTTGACAGCTTCTGCTTCTAGGTGTTTTTTAGGCTCCTCTTCTGATTGTAGGTGCCGAAATTTTAGTTGCATTCATTTATGCTTTACCATTCTATGTTCATTTAAAGGGAACTTCTTTAAAATCTCTCCCTTTACTCAAAATGCAGCGGTAAGGTACCTTTGACCTTTTTCATAAGGAAAATGCCTTTATTTGTAATAATGGCATGCCTTATTGGCTTTGAAAGTTTCTCTAGAATTTGAAAAACATGCCGTAATCCTTTTTGTACCTTTGGGACCTGTGTATCTATTTGCAATGCCCTTTTTTTGGGAAAGACTAAACTCAAGTTTCCTTTGTCTACTATGATGAGTAATTTGAAAGACACTCCCTTATGAGTAGGAAGATCAGTACCCTTTGAAACATAATCATAATCTTTGGCTTGTGTTATGACCCATCTCTCAATCATCAGCAAAGCTGTCTAATTTGGGCTCCAGACTGTCTTTGAAAGCAACTCTGTTAGGAGATAAGCCATCTTCTTTGATAGTTATAGTACTGATGCTTCCCCTTTGGCTTTTTTTACATGCTTGCTCTGTTTGGAAACTTTAAACTGTCTTCTGCTACTTTTACCATTTGTCTCTTGATCAGTCAAACCCTGAAATCAGTCACTGCTCTGGCCCTCTACTTATGAATGAAGGAGGCCTGTCTTGAAAAAATTCCTGATGTTCTTTCAACCTCTGTCTCAATCAAATGTAGACTGTTTGATGAATCAAACTGTTATTGGTTTCCCTTATACATGATGGCAGAAGTTAGTTTGAGCCCAAGACTATTTGACTCTTTTGGACATCTATTTAACAATCTTTCTTCAATGATGATGAACCAACTAGTTTCACATTGTAACTTAAATAATAATGAAACTCATGCAAATCATTTTAAAGCCCACTGCATTGCTCTGCCTTTAATCATCATTTTACTTCAGAAAACCTTAGTTACTGTCTCACTGTAACCTAAGTTTGTCCTTACAGTTAGTGAAAATCTTGAAAACAGACTTTGTCCATTGGCCCTCTTCTTATAAATGAAGGAGGTGCTCTTAGTCTTCAACCCTCTACTTATGAAATGAAGGAGGTTCTTCAGTCTTCAAACCCTATGCTTATAGATGAAGGAGGTTTTTCTTTCATGTCATATCATCAGCCCTTTGACAGTGTTATTTTTCCTTTCACTGTCCTTTTAGGCTTTGAAATGTGATTGCAAGAGCTTAATAAAAACTCTCTGCTCTTTGGCTACATCCCAAGCTCAAGATCACATTGAGAAGCAGTTGTCTCCTCATGTGGAGCCAAATATTGTCTTCTGAGATGATGGTATGCCTCTGTCCCTGAAAGATCCATTAAAACACTGTAAAAACACCTAAAATCAGTTTGACTTATGGTCCATGTATTGCCGAGACTTGAGGGTGTATTAGTGGCGCGACCTAGGGCTGTAACCAACTTTATTTGTAGAATGGGAAGGTCTGTTATGACTGGTCTATAGCAGATGGAGGTTCTTTTGCTTTAGGATAATTCGCCAAGGGAGAAATGCCTAAAGCGCCACTTCCTAACTTAGGGGAGGACTTTTTGGATAGATTTGGATTATTTCTTTAGAGTTGATGGTCAGACTAGTATGGTTGAGGCTAAGTAGGACTTGATAATAAGGTTTCATCTCGTCATGGGCGGACTGAAAGGTAAGAAGGCAAAAAGGTTTATGGGTGTTTTCCAGTTGGTAAATTTGACAAATTTTTAGATCGGCTGCTAGAAAACTTGGCTGTTACAACTAGTCATCACTAACAAGTGAAAAATACTGATGACTAACAGTGGCTCCATTTGGGGAGGGCAACTCCTTTTCAGGAGGTGTCCAGAATTTCAGATCTTTGGCTTATGAAGACCAGTGCCTTACCCATTGGCGCAAATTTCATTCCTCTTTGATGCTATTTATGAAAAATGACAGCATGATTAGCATCAATGATATTTCTACCTACCCCACTATCTTTCCTAACATTTTTTCTTCCTTTGGGTGCATTTAGACTAGCAACTCTTTTGACAATATATACTTTTCTTTTTGGAAAATGAACCTATCTAATTCTACACTTATATCTACCGGGAGTTCAGATTAAACTGATGAACTCCTTCATTACTCTACTTATGCTAGATCAACTGTCAAGGTTAAGTTGTTTGACAGGATTTTGTTTCTCTAATCTAAAACACGAAATTGAAAAGATGATCAAATCAGGGTTAGACAGCTTGATTTGTCATGTGTTTGCGGCATGAAAGACAAGCTGCACACAAATATTATTTTGCATAAAATGGAAACTAGGAAAAACAGGGCTAAGATGCACAATTTGTTTTTCATCCCCGCTTCCCTTTTTGGTTCTGTTTTGGGCGTGTGGAACCAGTATCTTTTCCTAATCTACTCTCTTTGATAAGTCAAGCTTACACAATGTTGACCATCTTTTTCACTCACTAACTTATCAGCAAATAAATTTAAACATGTTCAGCTATGATTAGGCTAGATAACTGAACAAGACATTTGAGTACTAGTAGCGGCATTTAGACTTGCGCGCTTGCTGAATGACTATTTTTTGGAACATGGGGCCTTTTTCTATTTTTCAACTGCCCTCTTTTCTATTCTTCTATTTTTTTTTACTTTTATGTTTTATCTATTTTTCAAACAATGGTATATACAATGATTGAAAATGTTTTAAACTCGGAAATCTTGGAAATGGCGAAACTTAAGCATCTTATCCTCGTAAGGATCTCTTACCATTCTTGGTCCACTCAACTCCTGAAAAGAGAAATTTGGAAAATTCTCTCTTTCCAGCATGACATAAGGATTCATGCAAGAATCTCTGAACGAACCCGTATCTTCCCGCTGTACCTCTTTATACCTCTGATTTCCACTCCTTCCTTTACTGTACACCTTCTTTAAGTAATGCATATATTCTTTGTCATTTTTGAAATAAATAATGACATCATCAAGGTATGTTAAAATGCAGAAATTCAGGACTAGGAACATGGCTTTCATGAGCATATTTTTGATATCCGGTGGTTCTGCAATTCTGAGTCTGAAACTGGAATTACTTCCAGCATACTGAAAAAAATCTTTGAGCTATTTACTTTGCAAGGGAACCATTTGGCTATGACCTAAAACATCATCTTGCAAAGGCATATGATTAAAAGCACTTATCATCGGTATATCATGGTCTTGGGTAGGAAGAATAAAATTTTTGTTATAGGGATGTGCATCAGTGCTTCTAAAATCAAAACAGACCCTATGACTAGCTATTTTATCTTTGATTATTACTGATTGGTTCAGACCTTTGTACTTTCTTTTGTCGAAATTTTTTCTTGGAGTAATGGTAGTGGCATAGTGTTTGTCATTGTTTTCTCTGTATGATGTAGTATTCCACATGAGATTGCCAATTCTAGCAGTTCTAAGTCTTTGATGGAATGACAGGATTTTAGCCAGTTCAAGTAACTCAGGTATATGTGGACTGCGGTTATCATGTTCGCTCATAAGAAGTTTATCATGCATTTTTTCTGGATTTTGAGCTGTTATGGCTACAGTCAAGGTTTCACTCGCAGTGGAAGAGTTATGTGATGGTAAATCTTTGAGGTATGGTAAAAACATTAAGCTTCCCTGCTCTTGAGTTCCAAAAAGGTTTGTGATATGTAAGTCTTCTAATGCCTTTATTCTGAAAAAATTTCCTGATTTTATTGCTAATGTTTGACTAAGGTTTGAGCAATTCGCTTGATAGTACATAATGGTTTGTGCTTCTTGCTCTATTCCTATTTCAGAAGGAACATACTTACTTTTCTCAAGACATAGTTGTTCATGATCATGGTAGTTTTGAGTGTCTAGTTCATCTTAGAGAACTAGGGGCAGCTAATGTGGTGGTTCTAAGTTTGTTTCCATTTCTTCTAACTGTTCTTCAATGTTCTCATCAGTGTGCAGGATAAAAGAGTTCAGGTCGGAATGCAAGGAATACATTGGTATGTTATCTGGCCTCCCTTGGCTACTGATCATGTATTTCATGTGTGACTCTCGATAGAGTATTCTTGTTTGGTCAAACACAGGAATAGTGGCGTAAGACATATCAAGTTGAATATTCCCTTGGAGCTTGGCTCCCCAAGATCTAGATAGAAGCATTCCATAATTGGGAGGAATGTCTGCTACCACTATGTCCATGATCAGATGTTTTACGGGTATTTGGGCCAAACTAAAACACAGATCCTTGATCAAGCCTAGACATTTGACTCTACTAGAATCAAAAGAGTATAAATCTTTGTATGGTCTTGTGATTTCTAGGCCTAATCTTTCCATTACAACCTTCGGCATAAGATTATGTGAAGCGCCGGAGTCTAGCATGGCATTGTGAAGGATTTGTTCATGGATATTTAGACTGATGTAAAAGGGAAAAGTGGTTCCCTCTTGGAATTTCCCTTCTATTTTCAAACCAAACAACACTTCAGGAGTTTCATCAGCTAGATTAAGGGTGTTGGCATCACTTCCTATATTCAGGACCTTTAACACTTGGGATTTGTAAGGGCCTTGGGTGATGAGCTTGGTAAGAGGCATGGTGATCTTTATTTTGGCAATTTTTCCCTCAAAACTAAAAGGTAGTTGTAGTTCAGACATGTTTGTTTCAGCTTTTTCAGCCATGACCTTCTCTATGTTCTGAGTTTGCTGGCTCTACTTTGGGATTTTGTTTGCCACAACCACCTCGGGAATCTTTGTGGAAGTACTAGGAGTATCTGAGTCAGGATTAGTTTGGGTAACTCTATCTATGTTTTGGTCATTTTTGTCGACCATGATTTTGTTGTTGTTTACTGCTTTCTTAAGGATGGTATCAGGGGTTTTACTAGTGTCTGAGCTACCTTTCTTGGAGTTGTCTTGATTTTTTCTGCTTCTAAGGTCATACTGCCTATGAGCTTCTATTATATCATTCTGAAAATCTATGGCAGGATCCTCGGGATCCTCATAGTTGGTTTCATCCTGATTTGGAGAGAAGAATGCTTGTTCTTCTTCCGTGAGGTACACCTCACTCTCGTTATCAGACCCTATGAGGTTCAAATTATTTTCATCAATGGGTTTTGTATCCCTATCATCTTCTCCCACATAATTTTCATTAAATGGTGGCCTAATTTGTTGGTCATTTTCCCTTGGTTTTTTTTTAGGTTGTTCCCTCCTAAAATTTTGGTTCTATTTTTTGTTTGGAGGGATCGGCTGGTTGTCTCTAAGAGGGGTCTTATCACTTATCTTTTCCCACATTTTGGCCATGGATCTGACTAAGTCATCTATTCTAGGATCTAGGGAAGGAGATGAAGTAGAGACTTCATCCCGGTAGGTGACTTTCCTTTCTGATCTAATCCTAGCTCTTCTCTTGGCTAAGTTGGCTTCTGCCCTAATGGCTACTTTTTGCATTTCCTCTAAGGTAGGGGGGTCCTTGTCTCTTAACTGATAAGTCATGTCTGGGTCAAAACCTTCGGGGAACTTTTCCAAGGCTAAACCAAGTGGGGGTTTAAAGTGAGGTGGGAGGGCGTTATACACACTGTTGAACTTAGTGCAGTATCCCTGGACACTTTCCCCATTTTCCCGTTTTAGATTGTTATATTCTGACAGGATTTGAATGGGGTTCTTTCATATTTCCCACTTGTTTATGAAGACTTGGTAGAGTTATGGGAGGTTGTGGATGCTGTTTGGAGCTAAGCTCTTAAACCATTTTTTGGGTTCCCCGCCCAAGCTTTGGGCAAACATTCTCATTCTAATGGTCTCGTCTTCTAATTCCATGTATTCAAAGGCATCGCTAATCTTATCTACATGTTGTTGGGCTGTAATAGTCTCATCTCCGGTAAAGTGTGGGATTTTGGCTTGATAGTTATCTTATAGGGGAGCCAAAGGTAGTGGCAACACCAAAGGTGTGTACCAGGCTGCCATGATGGGAGCTAATGGATGATGTACAAGATGAGGGATTGTGGGATGAGCCGAGGTGGTCTGAACAGTAGTGGTTTGGATAGGTTTGGCGGATGTACTTGGACTAGTGATATGATTTTGAGCAGATCTGGGATGGTAGGAGCCAAAGTGATGGAGAAGTTGAAAGTTGGGAGGTGTGGTAGGTGAGGCTTCTCTACTAGGACTCTATGGTAGATCTAGGGGCTCAAGATCGTCAAAGTCTATCTTACTTTGTGACTTACTTCTAAAAAGGGTTTTATCCGATTTTAAGTCAAAGGGGGAATCCTACAAGGCAGTGAGATGTTCAGGTACTGATCTTGCTTTACGGATGGACCTATTGGTAGCTAGATTGCCAGTTTCGGAAGCTTGCCACAGAATCTTCTCTGGGTCGTCTACTATGATAGGGGGATTTGGGTCTGGATGAGCTCTGGTGTTGATTCTTCGTGAAGCCAGATTTAGGGTCTAGAGTTTAGAGAGGATGGTATTTGTGAATTTTTTGGATGGATGGCCTCTCTAAGGTTTTGCTAATGTGAAGGATGGTCAAAAACAAAAAGATGGACTAGTGGAGTCGCCAGGTGGATTTTTATGAGAACTTTGGTCCACCACCAACACTATCAAAGATGCTTTGGGAAAAAATTTTACAGCAACTTTGAGATGGAAACTTGCAAAGATGAGTGATTCACTTGGTTTCAACAATTTGTTAGGCTGTATGGACTAGCTAATGGTTCTCTTGGTAAGAAGGCTTCTGCTTATCTCCCATGTTTAGGTGACATTTTCTGAATCACTAAGTTATACTTACTTTGTCACTGATTACAGAGTTTTCCACCCTAAGCTTATGTTTTTGGAAGGATGAGTTAGCAGAAAGGTATGGTTTATGAAATTTTTGGTCTTTTATGGAGTTTTGAGGCCTACTAGAGGCTAGTGGAGTCGCCAGGTGGAACTTGGTTGTTTTTGTAAAGACGTAGCTATGGTCCACCACCAGTAACTAGGGAAAAGCCAATCTAAAGGATTTTTTGGGTTTTTTCTGAGTTTTCATGTGCAGCCTATGGTTTATTTAAAGTATTCTAGACTTGTTTCATCACTTTGCTAGGGTGGCGATAACAAAAAGAGTCTACTCTAAATGGTTCTATGGACTGCTTGCCCGTTTAAGTTTTGAAGACTAATGAATATACAAGAGTTTGCTAGACTGTTATGTACTCAGTTAGTCCCACCGTGATCGCCATTATGTTAGGGTCCTGTGATTTGGCTGATTGGCAAGCCAAATGACAGTGTAACATCAAACCAATCTTTGGAGCCCAAGGACCTAGCCTTCCTGGACTCAGAGAGGGCTCTCTCTATATGTATAAGGGGTATCTCTATGTTTTCTTACTGTGTTCTGATTTTAGGCTAGTTATGAAGTGGGTTTTTTGGTTTTGGTTTTTTAGGTTGTGAGGGATGAAACTAATCAAATATATAAGATAGGTAAAAAGATGTCAAATCAACTAGGCTATGGGGTCAAAAAGGTCAAGAAGGCTATCAGACAGTGATACAAGGCTGTTGAAGGGCTGATTTGATTCAAGGTAGAAAGGATCTTTGGGAAAAATGGAGTAAAATGAACATTAAGTTTGTGAACAACAAAGGATTTCAAGCATAACTAGTTTAATAGCTGACATAAACATGGTAGGGAAAAACCATTAATCATGAGAAATTTAACTACAAGCTAATCAATACATATAAATAAACATTCAAGCCATGCATAGAGATATATAACTCTCTAACTTTGGGAAATGGCTATCATACTTTGGGGAAATACACTTAAGACAGACAAACAACTCAAATCACTATGCCGAAATGCCTAAACACAGTACTTCAAGTTATTAGGCACTTTGAAAACAAGATTGCATAGTCTTAGGCAAAGGCAAGATCAGAACAAGACCTCCTTGGTTCAACAAATGACAATCTAATCATTCAAAGAGAGATTTCATGGATGGAGCTATGGCTAGCCATTGGTAAGCAGGGCATACTGTAAATCATACTTAGCATACATAAAACCATGGATGAAATAAGCAACAATATCCTTAAGTTATTAAAGAGCAATCAAGAATTCTTTAATGTGACTAAGAATGAAGAAAACATGGAAGCTATGAAGAAACAGGAAATTTGAGGTGCCTCCAAGGGCATGTCTCAAATTTGTTCTCTACTGTTCTATAGC
Organism: Pinus albicaulis; assembly: GCA_034641835.2. Lineage (NCBI taxonomy): Eukaryota > Viridiplantae > Streptophyta > Pinopsida > Pinales > Pinaceae > Pinus > Pinus albicaulis. The sequence continues at coordinate 1,732,143,867 of CM076580.1, read as the reverse complement.
AAGCAAGAAACATGGATTTATGAATTAAAACTAAGAAACAAAACAAAGAGAGAGACACTATACCATTCTACCAAGTCATGGAATCCAACAACAATCCTCTTTCATCATCCAAGAACATCCAAGAGACTATCCAAAAGCATGAGACAAGTATTTCTTCCAAAGCTTATATGACCATATATTGCTTCTATCGTCAAGTTCAGCCTTGTTTACAATGAAAGCCTTTGGAATATATAGGCTCAAGTGAGGAAAACCTCTTGGTTCAATTTGCACTCTCATTGGCCTATTCAAAATATCTTATTTTGTCCTTGAGGCTTTGCAAAGCCCAAGGCACAAAATATCTCATAAAATATCTAAAAAATGCTAAAAGATGGAAATAAATTGACTTTTCATAACTTATCATGTACAAAAATAGCTAAACGCACATGAGGAAAAAGCAGTTTTTAAAGGTTCAATTTTTACAAAAATACTCAAAAATTATATCAGCAAAAAGGTCCCCTAACTTGCTTGCAACTTTTGGCAGCCTTCACGATGTCGAAACGAGGCTCATGATAGCTTGTTGGAAAGCTCTGAGTGTCTAATTTCTAGAGCAACTAGAATTTTCCCAATTTGATGCCTATAAGTCCTTCAAAAGCATGCTTGTGTGTAAAAAACCAGAAAATAAGGTTTGTTGATAGACCGGACAGAGTGTAGAAAAAGCGGGCATTTTTCGCCATTTTGGGGAAGAAAATGGTCTTCAAATGTCCTGAAAATCGCTGAGTGTGTGCTCCTGAAATTATGGCATCCAATGATACCATTCTCCTCCTTTGATGATCCCCCAAATTGAAATGGCGAAGCCCATGAGTTTTGGCCAAAAACCCAAAAATGCCAAAAAACCAAAATATGTCGAAAATCGCCCAAAATTGGTGAGCATGACCCTCAAGGGTTCTCAGCAACGTGTTGTGAAGTAGAGGCCAAAATCTGAAGTCCTAATGTGTCTTTCCTCACTTTCTGTGTCGAGCGCTTCCCTTTAGCCTCCTTCAGCTTGTCTTGAGCACCCTTCAACTTGCGCCGGACAAACTGATTTAACTTTTTATAATGCCTCGTCATTCTCCTTTAAAGGTCTAAATCCCTGTTTGCCTTCTCCAACTTTTTCACCAAATGGTCATTGACTCTCTCAAGCCATGCCTCCTTATTGTTCTCTATCTCCTATTCAAACAATGCAGTGAGAGGGGTAGATTGGAGAAGGGCATTTTCCTCTTCTTTTTGCTTCTCAAGGGCCTTTTTAAGCCCCATGGTTCTAGGCCTCTTTCACTTAGGCTGATTTTTGCCTTCACTTTCATCAAACTCGCCCATGATTTCTTCCAACCTTGCTTGGGTTTTGGAGGCCTCCTTCTTGTACTTAGTCGCCTTTGTCTCATAAACAGCCATATGGACACTCATTTTCCTATTTTTAACTTGCAAGAATTGATTGAAGTTCCTAGCTCTATGAAGATCATCCTTCAATGCATCAATTTGGCCTTCTCTATGGTTCAAGAGGTTTTCTAGAATTCGGGCCTCATTATCACTATCATCGCTTTGGATTGGGATGATGTCGAATGCACTCTCTTGTTTATGACTGCCTCCTTCCTTGCCCTTCCCTTTGCTTTGGGTGACCATTCTGGTGCTCTTCCTCCTAGGCAAATCAATCATGGGCTTCTTTGGAAAATTTACTTTACTTCGGAGAGCCCTTGTCACATTTGGAGTGACCACTCTAGGCACTCTCTTCTTCGTTTTCCGGGGCTTGGTCTTTTTAGGAGGAGAGGGAATGGCCTCTTTACTTTTGTAACCTTGCTTCTCTTCCTTTTGAGTTTGTTGTTCTTCTTGAGGAGGCTATTGTTCTTCTTGAGGAGGATGTTGTGTATTATCTTTAGGCTGCCCTTGCTCATCACTATCATGCTGCCCTTGTTGCTCTGTCTCACAAGGCTGCCCCTGTTCATCCCTTTCCTGTCCTTGTTCATTATCTTCATGTTGTTGCCTTGTCTCACCATCACTGTCATGCTGCTTTTCACCCTCATCTTCCTCCTTCCCTTGATGCTGCTCATCACCACTGTGATGTTGTTTTGTGTCATCATAAGGCTGTTGTTCACCCTCATCATGAGTTTGCTGCTCACCCTCATCACTGTCATGCTGCTATTCACCCTCATCACTGTCATGCTGCTGTCTAGCACTTTCTTCCTCTTTCTCATGTCCTTCCTTCTCTTGCTGGTCACTTCCTTCTCCTTCTCCATGTTCCTTTGTTTGTTCTATAGTAAACTTGAGCCTTTTAGGAGTAGGTCTGCTAGAAGAAGGCGAGGGGCGATGAGTGTTGGGTGTGGAGCCTAATTATCTTGTATACTTTGTATCACAGCATTGGACCCCCGTACCTTAAAAGGGGCGGCAACGCTGCCCGTAATTAATCGCTGCCATGGGGGGTCCAAGGGGGGGCGGCAGCGCTTTTCAGAGCCCCCCCCTAGCGGGGGCTTTTGGGGGCAACGCCCCCGAAGCTAAAAACAGATGTAAAATTTCCTTGTAAAAGTATAGTAATTTCTAGTCAATCTGGGTCGTTCATAGGCAAATGATCTGACGGTAGAATTTATGTTTAGATTAGGGTTTTTTGCCCTAGAAGGAAACCCCTCTCTTTTATGAGGGTATTGTATTGCGGTTGTGTATTGTGTGTGTATTCTCGGAGCGAGAAACAGAGAAGGAGACTGTGAGAGAGAACAGAGGATATTACAGCGTATCTGTTGTAGGTTTTGTCTCTTCATTTTTTCTGGATAATAGAAAGGAAGGACTGGCTGTTCGGGGTGGACGTAGCCCAAATTGGGTGAACCACGTATATCTATGTCTCTCTAGTTTTATGTGTTTTGTGTGCTTGTTTTTTCCACATATTTTATGTGTTTCATTGCTCCATAATATATAATTTTCTAACATTGAGTAGGAGATGTAGGGGATGTATGGACTGGAGAGACAGTGGAGAAATCCGGATGAGTGATGAAAACATCCCAAGAGACCTCTCTCTTTTCAAGCTAATGAAGAATGATGATTTTGATGAGAGAGTGATGGAAGAGATAGGCGATTTTCTGTGAAGGAGGTTTCTTCTGGACAATGGAGGCCATTTTCTCAATGCTCTTGTGTAAGAAGAAAGAAAGATTTAGCTACTTGGTCCTTGTGAAATGCATCAGCAGTCGAATGTGATAAGCATAAATTCAAAAGAATCTTCCCCCACAAGTGAAGTACTTCATGATAATCTTCATGAGAGGGGCGTAGCTGGCTAAAATATAGGAGAAAGGGAAAATAGAAGGACATGACTCTCTATGCTCAGGCTTTAGGAAGGGCTTGTAATCATCTGAGTCCAAATGGCTTTGCTTAAACCATTTCTCTCCAATATAGGGAATTCTAGTGGCTTTGGAGATGGATCTTGGGGATAACTTGAAGTCAAGGCCCGCCAACTGGAAATGCTTGTCTCTGAACCTCAAAGTGCAAAGGTGTGTCAAAGGAGAAAAACTCTTCACCTCTTGCACCCTTTGGAAAAAATCTAAGCACCCAACCTCATGGAAATTGAACAATATTGATGGGTGGGCATTCACTTCTTCGGTGGAATTAGGCTCATACCTCTTGTGCAATCCACTCCTACTATCCTGCCTGGGAGGCATCTTGTTCTAGATGCTCTCTACAAAACCCAAAATGCCTCAAAAGGATTTCTCGAAATGTGTTCTCAAACAAAACTCTGCCCTCTCTGTCAATCATTGTTTGATCAAGGTGAATTTGGTTTCAAAATGTTGTGTGAGATGACCATTTTAACACAAAATTCTCTGCTCTTTCCAAAACATTGTTTTTCCCTATGCATGCCACTCAACAAACAGTTTTAATGGTAAGCACACAGTCAATCAAAATGTAACATACACAGTTAAAAGGTCACTGTGTTTGTAAAGTCATCAAGCTGCTTGTGTTTTGGTGTGAGCACAAAAGCCCTGTAGCAGTCAAACAGCAAAAACTCCTCTTAACCAAAACATTGTCCTTGTATTCACTATTCCTCACCCACAGTCAGACAAAACAACCTCCAAAATTTTTAGTAGCTTCACTCAAAACATGCTTCATAGACAAAGAGGGCAGCACTGATTTTTTTCTTTTTACCCCACCCAGGAAAAACTTTGAAATGGAAAAAAACTTGTAGAATGATTACTGCTGTTTGAAATCAGGCCTACTGCTTTCACTTTTCAACACTTAGTTTCCCTTTCTAAAAAGTGCCTTACACCTTTCAATACTGTTTTGAGGGCAGTTTATAAAGTCCTTAGACATCAATAAAAACCCATCATTTCCACTATGTCAGTGTTGGGCGATGATAACTATTGCAAGCCCGAATCTTTAAACAAAAACATCAACTCTCCTTAACACTGTCTTCACTAATGCACACAGCTGACAAAGTTTATGTTTTGTGTTACAGCAGTTAGGATATCCTTGATGTTTTACAAACCCACTAGAAGAGGAGTATGATGTTTTAGCACCTTTAAGGGCAGTTTAGGCTCCTTGAAGCTAGAATTCACAGTTCATTATCAACCAACTGTAATCCTCTTTCAAAGCACTCACTCAAAATATCTTGATTTACACCAAGGCTTTTACAGCCTCAAACACTGTCTAGAAATTTGAATTTAGCAAGGGGGCAAGACAAAATACCTTGAGACATGATGGCAACCTTGTTCGAGGAGTTTGAGCAGCTTTTAAAAACTCTTGGAGGCGTTTTGATGGCTTAAACCATGCGCGGCACGTTTAGAATGGGAGAGCGTCGCGCAAAAAGACTGTCGGGTCACCTGTCGAGCTGACGTGACCCAAACTCTTGGAGGCGTTTTGATGGCTTAAACCATGCGCGGCACGTTTAGAATGGGAGAGCGCCGCGCAAAAAGACTGTCGGGTCACATGTCGAGCTGACGTGACCCACGCCTACAGGCGCGCCGCGTGGTAGTGTATTCCTTTGGAAAATACTCGCCTGAACGCACCGCACAACACTGCAGGCGCACCGTGCAATTTTCAAGCCCGGAAACTTCTATGAATTTGCCCAAAAAAATTTTCTCTGGTCTTGTGAAGAGCAAGAGGAGTGTGGTTTGCATTTGGAACTTCAAAATAGATTTGCAATGGTCCTTATCTCCGTTTGAAAGTAAAAATCCAAAGTACCTTTGATTTTGACCTTTACATAATTTTGGTAGAAAGGCCTGTGCGTGCTAATCGAACAGTTGTAATGGATATGACCTTTTTCCTTTTATAATAAAATCACCCCAAGGGTCAAACTCTTTTCACTATTTTTAATTTTTAGAAAAGGAAACTCTGCCACTGCTAACCCTTTAATGACACCTTCAAAATGGGGAAAACTGCTCAAAACATATCAATGAGTGGTGAAGCGTCTTTTGCCATTTTGCAAAGAGATGACCTATCTCTTTCAACTTGGTTGACAGCTTCTGCTTCTAGGTGTTTTTTAGGCTCCTCTTCTGACTGTAGGTGCCGAAATTTTAGTTGCATTCATTTATGCTTTACCATTCTCTGTTCATTTAAAGGGAACTTTTTTAAAATCTCTCCCTTTACTAAAAATGCAGCGGTAAGGTACCTTTGACCTTTTTCATAAGGAAAATGCCTTTATTTGTAATAATGGCATGCCTTATTGGCTTTGAAAGTTTCTCTAGAATTTGAAAAACATGTCGTAATCCTTTTTGTACCTTTGGGACCTGTGTATCTATTTGCAATGCCCTTGTTTTGGGAAAGACTAAACTCAAGTTTCCTTTGTCTACTATGATGAGTAATTTGAAAGACATTCCCTTATGAGTAGGAAGATAAGTACCCTTTGAAACATAATCATCATCTTTGGCTTGTGTTATGACCCATCTCTCAATCATCAGCAAAGCTGTCTTATTTGGGCCCCAGACTGTCTTTGAAAGCAACTCTGTTAGGAGATAAGCCATCTTCTTTGATAGTTATAGTACTGATGCTTCCCCTTTGTTTTTTTTTACATGCTTGCTCTGTTTGGAAACTTTAAACTATCTTCTGCTGCTTTTACCATTTCTCTCTTGATCAGTCAAACCCTGAAATCAGTCATTGCTCTGGCCCTCTACTTATGAATGAAGGAGGCCTGTCTTGACAAAATGCCTGATGTTCTTTCAACCTCTGTCTCAATCAAATGCAGATTGTTTGATGAATCAAACTATTATTGGTTTCCCTTATACATGATGGCAGAAGTTAGTTTGAGCCCAAGACTATTTGACTCTTTTGGCCATCTGTTTAACAATCTTTCTTCAATGATGATGAACCAACTAGTTTCACATTGTAACTTAAATAATAATGAAACTCATGCAAATCTTTTTAAAGCCCATTGCTTTGCCTCTGCCTTTAATCATCATTTTACTTCAAAAAACCTTAGTTACTGTCTCACTGTAACCTAATTTTGTCCTTACAGTTAGTGAAAAGCTTGAAAACAGACTTTTTCCATTGGCCCTCTGCTTATAAATGAAGGAGGTGCTCTTAGTCTTCAACCCTCTACTTATGAAATGAAGGAGTTTCTTCAGTCTTCAAACCCTCTGCTTATAGATGAAGGAGGTTTTTCTTTCATGTCATATCATCAGCCCTTTGACAGTGTTATTTTTCCTTTCACTGTCCTTTCAAGCTTTGAAATGTGATTGCAAGAGCTTAATAAAAACTCTCTGCTCTTTGGCTGCATCCCAAGCTCAAGATCACATTGAGAAGCAGTTGTCTCCTCATGTGGAGCCAAATATTGTCTTCTGAGATGCTGGTATGCCTCTGTCCCTGAAATATCCATTAAAACACTGTAAAAACACCTAAAATCAGTTTGACTTATGGTCCATGTATTGCCGAGACTTGAGGGTGTATTAGTGGCGCGACCTAGGGTTGTAACCAACTTTATTTATAGAATGGGAAGGTTTGTTATGACTGGTCTATAGCAGATGGAGGTTCTTTGGCTTTAGGATAATTCGCCAAGGGAGAAATGCCTAAAGCGCCACTTCCTAACTTAGGGGAGGACTTTTTGGACAGATTTGGATTGTTTCTTTAGAGTTGATGGGCAGACTAGTATGGCTGAGGCTAAGTAGGACTTGATAATGAGGTTTCATCTCATCATGGGTAGACTGAAAGGTAAGAAGGAAAAAAGTTTTATGGGTGTTTTCCAGCTGTAAATTTGACAAATTTTTATATCAGCTGCTAGAAAACTTGGTTGTTACAACTAGTCATCACTAACAAGTGAAAAATACCGATGACTAACACACAGCACCAGTCAAAGTGCGTTGGAAGAGATGAAGATGAATGGAATCATCAACCCAAGATTCAGAGGAACACCACAAATGGTATTTCATAACATGGGTTTTGGGGTCTTCCTTATATTTTCCTTCGAACTTCAGAAAATATCTTGGAATCTTAGTTGGAATCAGCGGCCAATGCAGTTGATGATGGATGAGGTCATTTGTGAGCTTTTACACATCCAGAAATTACAACATAGCCAAGAATGGTAAAGGAGGATGATGAGGCAAGAAAGGTCGTGGGTTCCAACATAATTGATAAGGATTATGCCCCCAATAGGGCATATTTTGACCCGGATATACATATTTCCACATGGCTGGTAAGGACCTTGCTGCATATATTTTTTATAGGGACATGGTTGGGGTTGTTGATATGGCCCCGACGGGAACTGAAGATGTGTACCTTGCTGGACATGGGGTCCAGGATAAGGTCCCTACTAAACATAAGGTCCAGTTTTTGGCCCCTCCTGAACGTAGGGTCCAGCCTGCGATCCTTGCTAAACATGAGGTCTAGCCTACGTCCTTGCTAAACATAGGGTCCAGCCTGAGGTCCTGGCTGAGCCTACTAGTACTAAGGAATTTGTTGAGATGAAACACTAGGTTGAGGCCCAATCTGGGGTTGTTGGTACGGACCTTGAGGAAAAGGCTCGTACTGAGTACCAGACTGATGAGGGAAAGGACCAAATTGACCCATAAGGAGATTCAGACCATCTTGGGTGCAAGAACCAAATTGAGGATTGGTCACAACAGAACTAACCGAAGGTTGGGGCTATTGGACATACTGTTGATATTGTACATTTAGTCTCTAAACATAAGGAATGTTAGGTTGTTGAGCATACGAATATACTGCGTTTGGGTGCAGAAAAGGCTGTTGAACCTAGGAATATTGAATATGAGGCTTACCTACCGCAATAATAGATCCAGAACTCAAAAACCCCCACCCAAAATGGGAGGTACATAGAGAGGGTTAGACTTCCCCCCAGGCACGGACGAACCCATAAATCTCCCACTCAATGGTGGGACTGTAGTAATCATAAATGGTGAAAATGGGATAGAGGATCTGAACGACATGGTCATTTGACCAATGGTGACCATTGGTTGAACAAAATTTTGAGACATCACGGCCACATTCGAAACAAATGGGCTGGAAGACGGAGGAATACTCGTTGACCAAACGAGGTCCGGAAATAATGGAGTACCACCGGAAGCTCTAGAAATGAGGTTTCTCGAAGAGGTATAACCGTGCAGAAGCGTAGACGCAACATAACTAGATGGTATTTTGGTTCCACTACCTGAATCTTGAGGTGTGGATCCAAACAATTCTCCCTTGGAGGGAAAAACCGATGAAGAGGCTTCCAAGATATATGAGCCAGAGGTTTCCTGAAGAGTGCTTTGAGGAGAACTTATGAACGGAACGTCATCAGCATTTGACGCCATTTCGTGAGGAAACAACCAACGAATGGTAGAGCGAGATATTATCGGAGAAGCTTGAAAATGGATTCTGGGCTGATCAAAAGCGTTGTAAGGTTTCGCAGGAGAGACTACAATCTAATCAAAGGGCAGATTCAGAGGAAAGGCTGAGAACTGTGCAGATTTTTCAAGGCTTTCTGGCTCAAATTCTTCCAGCGTGGTACAAATGGGAATCGTTAGGAGGTGCTTGAGATGATATGGGTTGAATACTAATGACAATTCCAAGCTCTTCACCTTGCGCTTCGAGGGTTCCAACTGGAAAAGGAGGAACCTCAAGAGGAGGCTTTTGAGATCTGTCAGAGGAGGGAGTGGGTGAATTCGATGATTTAGCCATGATGACCTTCGATAAGAATATCAAAAAGGAAAGAGGTGAACGAAATCACAACTTACCAAGAAATAAAAGTTGGAGAACTACACAAGTGAGATGTTTTCGTGGGCAGTTACTTTTAGAATTAACAAAAAAAAAAGGATGTGCTAGGCATAAAGGTTTACCAAGAATCTGTGAACTGCAATATACACCTTGGTGATCAAATGAAAGAGAAATGACCAAGGACTTAACGTACGGCAGCTAGTCTTCCTAAATGTTGTGTTCAGTGTATCACATCTACAAAGCGTCCGACTTGGTTACCTATAGTAGGCTTGCAACCTAGTGGTGTCTCCCAAAATATATGTGATGGTACATGGGAGTCCAGTCCATAGTAGTGTTGTCGAATGTGTAACCGTTCAATGAGAGCATCCCAAATATACTTATCATACATCAATATACTTCCATACGTGGGACGGACTGTCACCCTTGGGTTGTAACACATACTGTTAGCAACAAGTCCTATGTTTAACAACCCCGGAACACGTCTCTAGCCTAAACCACTAAATATTCTTGCTAATTCCAATGTTCCTTAAGGTAAATTGGGTTCATTTAAATTTGATCTTGATTAAAGTTTCAGTTTCAAGGCTCAAAAAAAATGTCACCTGAATCATTATGATGCAGACTAAATGCAAGAAATAAGCTTTTAATTTCGATGTGTTATAAACTACTTAGGGAAGAGAGACAAACAATAATGCACTCAATGCAGTAATGATAATGCCCCAAAACTAGTTCAGAGTTACAAAAATGCAATTCTTTTCAAATTGAATTCACTTTCCCAACCAATGCAACTTATTGAAAATGAAAATGCATTTCCTTTCACTAACATCCACAAATATATAACAATCAAAAATGTAAAGATGACCAAATCACACACCAACTCTCTTCGAAACAAGACAATAAAAATGCGACAAAGAGTGTTTGAAATGGAAAAAAGGTTTCCAAACTTACAACAACTAAAAGAGACGAAAAATTATCGCTCATAGAAGATAGGTAAGTCAAACACAAAGCAAGGAGATCACTGAGATCTCACAGACTCCTTCAAGGGCCAGGACACACTAGATAATCAGAAGGGAAACTCAAATTTTCCTAAGGTTGAGATCAGTGCTTATGTACTGAGCATAAGGGTGTTGAAAGGCCAATCAGCACAGTTGTACTATATATAACGTGTTTCCAACACTATTGTGAGGACAGAAAGGGCGTTGGTCGTTAAAAACAAGGAAAAAACAAAAATAGTTTCACAGAAACACTAGACTTGCCGCAGTGAAGTGACAAACAACCTTTACACAAGTTGACAGAGACCTAAGCAGATTTAAATTTCATAAATCAGAGAAACTGATCGAAGATAAGTTTAGGGAAGGAGGACTTAAAAGGCTAAAGCTCCCTAATGGAGTCGTTAGTCTTTTGTCAAGATAAATCCCCTCTGTGGACAGAGGCAGTCTCTCTAGCCCTAGAGTGGGTCTAGAAACACAAGATTCTTTCTAACATAATATTTCTTATCTAATGCTTACAATGCAAAGAGGAAAGAGACATAAATACATTTTTCCAATCGCTATCCTTGGATCCGTTGATGGTGACCTTGATCCATGATCCTTGTAGGCCCACTTCCTCCTACTGATGGCACGCGAATACCTATGGATGACTGGGAGACAATATTAAACATGATACAATATATAATAAACGTAAACACTAGCTATCTAGTAGATCAAGGATTACCATAAAATTTTCATAATCATGTAGACAAATATAGAAAGCAAACATCAGATGTTATTATTGATAAATTACAAAAAGAGAGCTTACAACTGGGCCTTGATGTTGGAGGTGTCCTTAGGTGAAAATCTGATTCCTTCACCTGGCTCAGAAGAATTCCTTCTCCCATTCACTTAGGCTTAATCACGATGCAAGCATGCAAATGGATGAGAGTTCGGACGAGTCTGACAATAATCAACCAAGCTCTAAACTTGGGGGAATGAGGGATGTGAATATATAGCAAGGAGAAGGAGGTTGGGAACCCATTAAAGGAGGAGGAAGGCCCACTTTCTAAGGGATGATTCCCCATGGATGATATCAAAGCTCCAAAATGAGAGAGCTCAACCTTACATCTTTTTTCAACAATCAACACGCCAACCTTGAGCTTCTAGAGGTCGAAGCTTCTCCTCCATTTGAGGAATCACTGCCAGAAAGGGGATCAACGCAGTTTTCCAATAAATTATGGCACTGACAGCATTGGGCCAGAACTAGGATAAGGACATTAGTGCGGTCATGGCACCAGGAAGGGCATTGATCCATGAAACTAGGAATTTGACCAAGTTTCTTCAGTAGCCTTTCAAGGAAGTCTTCTTTGGATCTTCAAGGGGATATGTTAGCATGTTTCTTGATGATGGAAACATTGCACAAGATTCGTCACAAGGAATTTCAAGATCAAGGATGGGAAAATGAGCATGGTGAAAAATTATTATGTAATAGTTATAGAGGCATTTTTCCAAACACTTCGTGGCCATCATCTCTTAAGAAAATTTTGACAACCATTAGCAACATGAATGTAAGATTCTTACTCAACCTATTTAACTCATAAATTCATAAATTAAAGCTTCAAATATTTTTATATTAAAACAGAAACTAAATCATCTTAATCCTTCACCAAAAACTCGACAACATGCACACAGTTGGCAGCAGTAATCTACAAAATCGCCCAACTTTACGATCTGGGTTTTTAAAAGTGTATTTTTTGGAATCAAATGGGGGGTTACAAGTCCTTAAGGCACGAATACCCCCTAATGTTGGGCTTATCGCATCCAAAATTCCCAAGTATGCGATTATTTAAAACGACAGAAATTTAGATCCTTAATGTCTCATTTACCACTTTTGTCAAACACATGGAATGAAAACTTTCATCTACAACTTTACATGAGGAAATACAACCCAGAGTTATGCTACTAAGATATGTTCATTCAATTTCACACATTTTTAAATCCACCTTATCAGTTCTTGAAACATTTTACATCCCGCAAGCTAATTCCTTTGGCATAATGTGACAAGCTTATTGCAGCGATTACTACAATTTGAAAAACACATGACAAACCCGAATGCTACAACCATTAAAGATTTTTGTCAAAATTATAATAGTACTATAAAAAAAACTTAAATCATAAAACATGTAATCATTCATAAGAATATGAAACATAAACCATAACTAAAATTTACGTCAATCTCACCTCAAGCCTTTGACCTTCCAAACCATATTTTAGCGGCCATTATTTTTGCATTTTATTTTAAGGGGTGATTATGTAATTCCTTGAGGTATATTTTGGGTACATGTCCACTTTCTTACTTCTCTTGTAAGTTGTAAGTTAGCACTTATTCATGCATAAATAAATTTATAGCATTACTCATTTATAGATTTTGTCAAACACTTTGTAAACATACTTGAAATCATTTCTAAAATGCATCTAATTACCTATTTCAATTAAGACAACACATAACCACATGTTGTGAAACTCTTACCCAACCTCTTTCACAATTCTTCATTATAATTACAATTAGCAATATTTGGTTTTTCTTCCTTATTTTTCTATAATACCAAGGTTACTACAATAAACTACAACAATAATATTTCCAACTTGAAGTATAAGCATCCATACATATAGACTACTCTTAATCTTCATTCTGAACTTATAACATAAGATTCTAGATAACATAAGCTTAAACCAAAGTTACATGCTCACAAAAATTAAAATTTATACAATTCGTTATGCTAATATTATGTTAAAATTTCAACTAAATATATACTTGATGTGATATTCAATTCCAACAACTGAAATCATGCTCCATCCCTGATTCCTTAACAAAATTAATTGAACCATATAGTTTTCCACCAAACCATATCCAGGGAGAACTTTTGCCCCTGGAATCCCCGAGCTATAAGAGCTCACAAGCAATACCAAAATATAGCACTAAAGAGATATACAAGGCAAGTTGAGGAAGATAATTTTTATTCCCTCTCAATACCAATTATGTTAAACTCCATTGTGCACAACTACTTAGTTATTTTTATTAGTATTGGCTACTCTCCAAATCTCTCCCTCTCACAATCTTCTTCAAATATATCAAACTCTTGGTATCACCATGCACCTCGTCTCAAGTGAGAAACATATATAGGAGGAGCAACAAATTGTTATCATAAAGGAGGAGTAACACACATGCCTTGTATTCCATTTAGAGGAGTGTAACTCATGCCATTAAGGAGAGGTATGCATGACTTAGTTAAGGAGAGTGTTGTTAGGTCCCTGTAATTTGTCAGATTGGCAAGACCAAATTGAACAAGGGTAACATCAAACCAACTTTGGAGCCCTAGGACCTAGCCTTCCTGGACTCAAAGAGGGCTCTCACTATATTTGTGTAAAATATATAACTTGATTGATTTTTAGGGTTTTGATTTTAGGATATTTATAATTATATGGTTTGTTTGTTTGTTTTGTTTGGTTAGGTTGTTTATCAAGAAAAATAGATATAGTAAAATAGGTTTAAACCATTGGGATATGGAGTCTGCAAAATTTCTTGAAAAGTACAACAATAGGTCAAGGGTGTTTCAGAGGGCAAGTTAACAAACCCAAATGGATCTTCAAAGCTTATGTGAGTGAAGTGAACATTAAATTGTGAGATTAGTAGGTTTAAAGGGCAATTAATAATCCTTTAACATGTACTATAATAAGAAAAGTATTTAAGAACACTATGCATAAGAAAGAATCAAAAGAAAGGGCGCACCTTAAACTTCTTTGACCAAACCCTAGCAAGTAAACATAAAGACAACAATCCAGCAAACCCTAGAGAGCAGGGAACTCCTAATTTCTCTAGCTATCTACCTTCAGAGAAAGAAAACATGCAAGATAACACATAAGTAATGATTAAAGAGCAGGGAACTCCTAAATTCCTTAATCAAACTGTAAGACCTTCAAAGCAACCATTTCAAGATAGACTAAAGGACAGGGAAAACCATAAACTTATTTAGCCTAAACCCTAATTAGTAAACTTCAAAGATATCCTTGAGAACAACATTTCAAGTATAACCAAAGGACAGGGAAAACCATAAACTTCTTTAGCCCTACTCTACTGATTTAATTCTCAAGGAAACAAACTAGATGAACATGGAGAAACAAGGAACTCCTAATTTTTTCATGCAAACCAAGTAGAGGAAAACATCTAAGCAATAGAAAGTAGACAAAGTTAAGGTGCCTCTAAACAACATGTCTTAACCTAAACTTTTTGTTCTACTGCATGAGAAAGATGAATTAATATGAAAACATAAGAAGACAAGTACTAAATGAGAAGTACATCACCATTAACCATGTTCATGAATCCTACAAATGTGCTTGCTCCATTTCCATTCAAATCAAAACATTCACGAAACTCCAAATCCAATTTATTCTCAACTCCAAGTCTATGATATTGAGCTCAACAATCAACCAACATGAATCATGAGGCCTCCATGCAATATTTAACTTGCAAAGGAGGACCAAACCCTATCTAGGGTTCCAAAATGTCATTAACTACAACATAAATGCATTTGACGATTGTTACCATGCAAGCCCCAAGGCACAAATATCCCAACTACAAAAATAACTTCTTACATAAATTCTAAGCTAACTTTGGAGATATTTGTATATTAAGCCATCAAAATATCTTTTCATTAACTTCTTTTCTATTTTGTTTACTTTTTGGCAAGGATGCAGCACCAAGGTTCAAGGGCACAGTGCCAGGCCAAGGGTGCAGCGCCAGAACTGAGAAACATTGTCTGTTTTGTAGTTGAGATTTGGAGGCCTTCCCGGTGTCCAAATGAGCTCCATGAAAGCTCATTGGAAAGCATATCTTGTCAAGTTTCCAAAATACCTTTATTTTTTAGAATGGACTCCATTTACCTGCTCAAAAACCACTTTTTCCAAGACTACTAAGGGCGCAGCACCAGTGCTGAAAAGAGGGGAAAAAAACTAATTTTTTGCTTGCTTTTTGCACTTTTGGAGGACCAATTCTGCTCCAAATGACTTGAAATTTTGTGTGGGTGATTTCCTTGGCCTGATGAACACAAAGATGCAAATTTTTCCTCCATTGGGTGCCCCAAAAAATATCGCAGCACCAGTGGCGTTACACGCTTGGCCCTTCAAAACAATCAAAAACTAAAAATCTTCAAAAATGTGCCAAAAATTGGATTCACCTTGTTGATCATGTCTAGGATTCTGGTAGGGATGCATCAACAAGAATTTCAATCTTTTCTTTGTATTTTTCCTCCTTTAGGGATTTAATCTTTGCAAGGGCTCTTTTGAGCTTGGCCCTTGCAATCTTGTTTCTTAAGGCATAATGACTTGCCATCTTTTGCATGTTAAGGTCTCTCTTGGTCTTCTCCAACTGATCCTCTAAGTTTATATTAGCCCTCTCTAACCAAGAAACCCTATCATAGTATATTTCCATCGCAAGTAGCTCACTTGGAGTGAGTTGCTCTGCCAATGTTGTCTCTTGCTCCCTTTCTTTGGCTAAGGCTTTCTTTAATCCAATTGTCCTTGGCCTCTTCCTAGGAACTTGTTCTTCCTCTTCTTCAGTGTCATCATGAGTGCCCAAGACCTCATCTAGGTTTTCCTTGGCTCTTCCAGCCTCTTTCCGATCTCTGATAGCTCTGATCTCACATATGGATTTCTCTATCTCCAGCTACTTATTTTCAACCTCAAGGAAGTTTATGACATTATTATCCCTACCAATGTTTGTTTGTAGATCCCTAATCTGAGCATCCTTGCTTTGGAGCAACATGCTTGTGATTCTATGCTCATTTTCATCATCACTGTCAAGGTGAATAAGTTGAAATTCTTGTTCAGTCTCATGTTTTTCTTCCTCTTCTTCATCAATGACCTTTTCCTTACTTTTGTCAAGTTGTTTGGTTGAAGTAGAAGGCATGGCCCCTTGCCTCTTAAAAGAATAAAACACATGCCTATTTCCCCTTTGGTAGGTCAAAGGAAAAGGCTCAATGTTACTCATCTCAATGCCACATGTCTCACTGCATCATAACTTCCATCATCACTGCCATCATCACTGCTCTCATGGCTCTTTGACCTACTGCCATCATCACTCTTTTCCTCACTGGTTTCCTCATTGTCATCTTCTTCAATGATATGTGTCTCATCATTATTTTCCTCACTACCCTCACTGCTCTTTTCCTCATTGTTTGATTTCTCATTGTTTTCTTCCTCATTGGCATCTATCTCATTGACATTTGCCTCATAGTTTGATTCCTCATTGCCATCTCCCTCACTGTTTGATGCACTAGTGCCATGAGATGATAGTGAGGGATTGTGAGAGGGTGATGAAGGAGGATCATCATGAGGTGAAGGTATGTGAGTGAGAGGTGATGTGGAAAGGTCATCATGGGGTGAAGGAATGTGAGTGGATGGTGAAGCATGAGTAGTGGGGTGTGATGGTGAAGGAGGAATGGGAGGATGAGAAGATGTAGGTATATCTTGCTCAGGATGGGCTTGTGGAGTAGTAAATACTTCATTGAAAATGAAGGTCTCTCATGGAATACCTTTATGTTGTAGTTGGTGCATAACAACCATTTTAATGAGTGACTGATGGAAGAGGCTTTGCATCTGCTGAGGGAAATCTCTATTCTGTACTATATAGGCCATTTTTTCAATGCTTCTGTAGAGGTAATAGGGTATATGCAGCATCCTCACCCTAGTAAAATGCATAAGTAGTCTAATGTGATATGAGTAAAGACAGGAGAATCTTCCTTCACATGTGAAATATTTCATTATGATCCTCATTATGGGTGCATATCTATCAAGAAGATGTGAAAAAGGAAACATATATTTGTCATGATCTTTATACCTAGGTTTCGGATATGGCACAAAGTAGCTCATGTCTAGCTTTGCCTGCTTGAACCATTTCTCACCCGCACTTGGTATCCCAGTGGCATTGGCAATAGAATTTGTAGATAGCTCAAAGGTGACCCCTGCAAGGTTTACTTGTTTTTCATGCAAGTTAATGATAAAGAGTCTATTCAGCTCAGGGGGGTTTTGCACTTGCTGCACCTTTTCACAAAAATCAAAGCATCCTACATGCTTGAAACATGAAACAGTTAAGGGAGATGCCATTAGCTCCCTTGTCCTTGGGGGTTCAAATCTATTGATATTTCCACCTTTGTGCTCATGCGTCCTTAGAATTTAAGCCTCTATATCACTGCCACTGTCTCCCTCTCTTTACATTTTGAAAACTTTTTTTTGCCAACCTTGGAGTGTAAATGGAAATGAAATGAAGAGATGGTGATGAAATGGCAGTTTAGGCTAATGAGGGAATGAGTAAGTGAGGGTATAGGTATATCAAGATGAGTGAGAGTCTAAACAACTTAATGACAACCCCAGCTGTGCAATTACCCTTTGTTTCACTGACACTCTGTCTAGGAAGATGAAGCAATTGAAATACGTGTTTTTAAGGTTGAAACTTAGGGTTTTATCTTTAGGGTTTCAACTTCTTTCAATTACAAATCATCAAAAAGCTTGAAAATGTGGTTAGGGCATCCACCTACCATTTATCAGTGTTTTGTAGGACCTTGGAGGAAGCTTGAAAGCAGTTTGAGGTGACTTGAGTGGTTAAATTTCTTGGAAAACCCTCCTGGCCAAGGGCACAACGCTTAATCCCAGGAACGCAGCGCTCAAGTCTTTCTTCATCGGGCCTATCAGGTAAGGGTGCAACGCCTTCCCTAGTGCACAACGCTCACTTCCAGGCACGCAACGCCGGTGTAAAATCTATAGAGGATTTTTTCCAAGGGCGCAACGCATGATTCCAGGCGCGCAGGCCAGTCTGACTGCGCAGTGCCAGGCAAAATTGTCCCAATTTGACTTGGAAACTCCCAAATTATTCACGCTTGAATGCTCTGATGATTTTGCAAGGCAACAATAATTTGTTTGAAGTGTTTAGATGGGCCTTTATAGACTTGTAGATTTTAATTTATCTTTGATAACCCATTTCCTAATGTTTTAAGTCTTTTTCACTTTCTCACTAATGCTTTTTGACTTTTTGCTTGCAGGTGATTGAAAACATTAACTTCGCTTTCCCCTTTTCTCCTTGAGGCATAAAAAGTTGATTTTGACAACTTTAGGATTTGGTCATATAGCAACATCTCCAAAACTTATTTTGTTCCCACCTTGGAGCTTAACATCATCTTTTTCTCATTTAGACATGGCAAGCTCATTTTACACCTTTGGGAGGATTTCTCATAGCAACACTTTCAAAACCCTCTTTTGCCTGCACCATGGAGTTCAACTCATCATTTCAACTTTTATGGCCATTTTCCAAAAACCTTAAGGTGTTTGGAGTGCTTTTCAGAAATTATTAGTGTTGTCTTCTAAGTTCTCTATAGCCCTTTCAAGTTCATTCATTTCTATCTAGTTCACCTCACCTTTTTCCCTATCTTATCAATATTTTCTGCTAGATTTTCTTCATGTTTGGCTTTGTGTGTCTCCTCCAGGTCATTTCTTCAAGTGGTCAGTGTTTTGGCATTGAACTAGGCCATCAAGCTCAAAACCCTATTTTTCTTCACGACCAACTTGTTTCCCTTTCTTCTGTTGTAAGTTTCCTTTACTTAGGAGAAGACCACGTACCTTATCAGTACTTTCTGCTGATGGAAACTTCAACACTCCTGCAGAAGTGCCAAATCTTGTTCATTTTCCTCATGTGTAGACTTTGAACTATAGGATAGTCTTCTTTGGAAACTCTTTACGTCTTTCTTGAATAACCATGTGTTGACCTTCTATTACATTTGAGCCAGCTTCTAGCAAAGGAAAAGAAGTGTTTGGAACACCAATGATGACCTTAAAACATGTGAAACCCTAATTGACCTAGTGGGAGGGTTCTTTGACCTAACCTTGACTGAAAATTGGCATGGAGGCTTCAAGTGAAAAAATACTATTTGTCAAAGTGTTGTATTGAAGATCCAAAATCCAACGTACTTGATTTATCTAAAGAGCCTACAGAGATATTTTTGAGACCATCAATGCTTGAGGAACCTAGGGAAAATGGGAATGAGTTTAGCTATAGGAAAGCATAGAGGGAAAGGGGAGTTATGGGCAAGGGAAAACAGGGTGATGAGGTCATAGGCAGGAAAGAAGGATGGAGATGAGAGGCATAAGCCCGTAAGGAGTCTTTTAGGAGTGACAGGGCGACCATGAAATGGCAATATTGATAGAATAGTGAAAAAATTCTATAAGGATAATGAAGGCAGTGATATTTCTGAAACTCACAATGTTCAAGGAATATTGTTTTCAGACATCTAGGACTAATATATAGTCATCTACAAACATTGAAAAACATTGATGACTAGAATTGGATCCACTTGGGGAGGGTAGCTCCTTTTCAGGAGGTGTCCAGAACCTCAGAGTTCAGATCTCTGAGTTTTGAAGATCAGTACCTTACTTATACTTGGAAAATCTCTCTTCCTTCACTTTTTGATGTTCTTTTGAAGCTATGATCTCAAAAATATGAAAAAACATGATTGCTTCAATATCAGTTCTACCTACCCATCATACTTTGCCTAACATTTTTTCTTCTTTTGGGTGCACTTGAACTAGAAAACCCTTGACATTCTTTTCTTTTGAAAGAATTAAACTATCTACTTCTACCCTTATGTCATCCAAGAGTTCAGATTAGGCTGATGAACTCTTTTATTCTCTACCTACTCTACTTACCTATCAAGGTTAAGTTGTTTGACAAATTTTCATTCTCTAACCTACTAACATGAAATTTAAAACATGATCAAACCAAGGTTAAGCAATCTAATTTGTCATGGGCTGTGGCATTTTGGACAAGCTGCACACAAACTTTATTTTTTTACAAGTGAAACAAGAAATTTGAGGGCTGTGATTTAGAATTGTTTATGCATCCCTCTCTTTCTCTTTTGGTTCAGATTTGAGCATTTGAAACCAACTATATTTTCCTAATCTAATCTACTAACAAGCCAAGCTTAAATGGTTTGACAAGTCTTCTTTCACTAACCTATTAGCAGAAATTTAAAACATGTTTAATCATGATTAGGCTGAATTATTGAACAAGACTTTTTTTTCTCAAAATTAGTGGCATTTAGGCTTGCTCACTTTCAACAATACTCTTTTTTTTGGTATGGATTTGTACCTCTTCTATTTTCATGCCCTCTTTTTCTTCTTTTCTTTGTTTTTGTGTTTCATTTTTCTGATATTTCATCAAGCAATGTTATGTACAATGAATGAAAGCTTCAAAATAGGAATTTCAACAAAAATAGTGCTTGAGCATCTTTCCATTGACAGGACCTTCAAATAGCTCTGTTCCATCCAGTTCTTGTAGGAAGAATTCATTGTTACCTCTAACTGAATAGATGATGTATGGACCCTTCCATAGATTTTCAAATTTTCCATGTTTTCCTTTGTCCTCTCTCCTTGAATCCCACTTCAGCACTTGGTCTCCAATCTGGAAATAAGTTGCCTTGGTCCTTCTGTCAAAGATCTTCTTGATGTTCTCTTGCACTAGTTGTGTTCTGTTGTATACTTCTTCCCTTGATTACTGCAATTGAATGGTTTGGTTCAGCCTCCTTTGCATATCATTTTCTTCTGATTGTACCTCTTGGAGGAGCTTCATCACTGGAATTCCCAAGGATATTGGAAAAATTGCATCCATGCCATACACTAGTTGATAGGGAGACATATTGATTGATTTTTTGATTTTTAATCTGTTAGCCCATAGTGCGTGAACCAGTTTTCTATGCCATGGCATTTTGTTCTCTTCGAGCAGCTTCTTGATGATGTTCACCAAACTTTTTTTAGAGGACTCAACCAACCCATTACCTTGAGGGTAATAAGTTGTAGAATGCCCTAGTGTGATGTGATACTTGTAGCAAAATTCCACCATTCTCTTGGACTTAAATGCAACAACATTATTGGTGATGATTTTTCTTGGACAACCAAATCTAGACAAGATATTGGTTTCAAGAAATTTGATTATTACTAAGTCAGTGGCATTCCTTGAACGGGTGGCTTCTATCCATTTGGTAAAATAGTCAGTTGCATTGAGGATCCATTTTTTTTGGGCAGATGAAGCAGGGTGGATTTCTCCAATGAAATCTAAACCCCATTATTGAAAAGGGGCTTCAACACTAATAGGATGCAAAGGAAAATGCAGTATTTTTCTCTTTCCATCAAAGATTTGGCATTTATGGCAAGTCATCACTAGCTTGTGGATATCAGGGAGAAGAGTGGACCAATAGAAACTAGCTCTAAGGATTTTGTTGGCAGTGGTTTTCCAATAGCGATGACCACCACACTCTCCTTCATGGAACTCATGCATGATTATATTTGCATCATCTTCAAGTAAACATTTAAGCAAAATACCAACAAAATTTTTCCAATACAAAGCTCTATCTAGAATGCAGAAATTTACAGCCTTTAGTTTCAAGAATCTAGCTTTTGTTTTGGACAAACCAGGAGGAGCATTTAGATTAAAAAGAACATATAATATATCAGCATACCAGAGTGAGTTAAGAAATGCTTCTTCAATGGGTGGAGTCACCAGTTCCTCTTGTACATCCAAGGAATGTATCATGTTTATGTCTAGTGCTTGAAAGTTTACTTCAGCCATTAGTTTGGCAATTTCTTTTCCTTTGATTAGCTTAGTGGGCCTGATTTTGTAGATCATATTCCAAGATGAAAGCAATCCACTTACCCCTTTTACCATCAGGATTCTGATTCATTATGTCCTTAACAACTGTATATGGAACAAAAGCAATGACATGTGAATGCAAGATGTAAACTCTGAAATCCTTTAATGCTTTGATTAAGGCAAAGGCTTGTTTTTCCATGATGTTATATTTCAGAGGAGCATCTCTCGGTGCCTTTTTGAAGAAATTTATGGGTTGCTCTTGTCCCATCATGTTCTTTTGTAGCAATACTACAGCAATAGTGTGTTATGATGCAAATGAGAAGATGAAGAAGTCCTTGGTAAATTCAGGGCTCATTAGAACTGGTGTTTGGGTAAGTGCTTGTTTTACCAGTACAAAGGATTGTTTGGCTTATATATTCCATTTGACTCCTATCTCTCTTTTTAGCATGTCTTTAATGTTTCTTAGGATTTCAGCAAGGTTCGGTATGAATCTTCTTAGGAAGTTGATCTTTCCAATGAAAGATTGCAGCTCTTTGATGTTTCTAGGGTGGTTGATCTGCAATATACCCTCAATCCTTTTTGGGTCTATCTTAATCTCTTCTTCAGATATAATGTGGCCTAAGAGTTTACCTTCTTGAATACCAAACAGATTTTTCTTAGGATTTAAAGATAGACCATACTTCCTACACTTTTCAAAGACCTTTCTTAGGTGAACTAGTTGTTCCTCATCAGTTTTAGAATAGACAGTGATGTCATCAAGGTATATCTCGATGAAGTAACCTATTTCTTCATAAAAAGCAATGTTCATGGCTCTTTTAAAAGTGGCCCCTGCATTCATTAACCCAAAAGGCATTTTGACATACATGAAGGTTCCCCACAGTGTAGTGAAGGCGGTTTTGTGTTGATCACTCGAAAGTACTAGAACCTGATTGTAGCCTGAAAAACCATCAAGCAATGATATTCTTTTAGAGACTACTACCCTTTGCAGTATATGATCCATCTTAGGTAAAGGGTAGTTGTCTTTCAAGGAGGCTTCGTTTAAGTTTCTAAAGTCTATGCATAGCCTAATCTCCCATGTTTTCTTTCTTACCGACACAAGGTTTGAAACCGATTTTGGGTACCTGAGTGGGCTATGATTCCTGCATCATACATCTTCTTTATTTCCTTCTCAACTAGAGGTACTAGGATGGGGTTTATTCTTCTCAATTTCTGCTTGAATTCTTTCTGGTTTTCCTTGAGAGGAACCTTATGTTGAATAATTTTTGTGTCATATGACTTCAAGTCCTCATAACCCCATGCAAACACATCCTTAAATTCTTTGAGAAGCTCTATGTATTTCTATTTTATGTGAGGTGGAATTGATTAAAGATGCAATAGTTCTATCATCTCCAAATTTTTCAAGAAACACTTGTTCAAAAGTTGCCCAACCAGCAATAGATCCTGCTGGAAGAGAAAAGTACCAAGATCCTGCAGATCCTTGTAAAGTGTATGGAAACAATCTAACTACAACATCTTCATGAGAAATTGCATTTAAATTCATGGCCAACATAAAATTATTGATGTGTTCTTCAGCAGGAATACCATCATCTGGATTATATTTAGGTAACCATTTCTCTAGATGATCTGGGAGAGCATTAGGATTTGCTATTAATACAGCACCAGGATTCGTCCAAGGTTGATTAGCCATAATTGGATTTGGATTTTGTGAAGATGTGGAAGTAGGTCCAGAAGTAGAGGTAATGGAAGAAGAACTTACAACTGGAACAGTACTACTCATGATAGCACTAATTGTTTGAGTGGAAAAAATGGAAGATAGAGAAGATGTGGATTGAATGGAAGAATCTGAAGGAACAACTGAAGGAAAATTTGATGTGACTTCACTTGTTTCTGATTTTGATCTGGATATAGAAACTTTTTTCTGATGAAATTCTAATGGAAACTCCAAAGGGTAAATTCCAAGCTTCTCACTTCTACATCGAGTTAAAATATCAATGTCTCTAAATAAAGAAGTAACACTTTCCTCAGATGTTTCTCAGTTAACAGGCTTTTCAGCAGAGATAGATATTCCTTCTAATTGCTGAATTAAAGACTGAACTTTGGGAGATTCGGGAATGAATTCTGAAGTATATGGACGACGTGATACTTCAGGGGATGATGGAAAGGTTTCTACTACTTTCGATTTCTGAGTTGGTGATATAGATTGTGATCAAGAAATCGTACAATGCTTTTGAGGAGATCGACTCTTATGAGGGCTTTGAATTTTAGAGTTATCTGCCATTCATAGTCAGGCCCTCCTTCTAGTGCCAAAAATGTTGAGGCCTCAGAAATTTGTGGCAACAACAAAGGGGGATAACCACCCGGTCTGGACCTTAAAGCAGCTCCTTTTCCGTTTGGGGTAGTGGCTCCGACTGGGTGTGATGGGACTAGTTTCCCAGTTTTGGTTTTTGAATGATAACTTGTTGGGTTTCTACCAAAAATTTTTGGAATGATGAATTACTACAAACTAAGACAAATTTAACTCTAAATGCAAGACTTTGAATTAAATTTAATCTAACCCGGGATATAATATCTCAATGAGATCTAAAAAGATATCTATTGAATCTGTCAGGAAATCAATTCAGATTTAATAGAATTATTACCATGTAAGATGATTCTCTTGAAAAATTAGTTAATAAAAATAAAATGAAACATATATCTCATTGTCCAATGACCATGTATAAAATAACTAATCTCTGTCTTTATACTATACATTAGTGCAACAGATATTTCAGACATAAACAATTAATTTCATATATGATTCATGAAAGTTGTGTTCATCACTAATTTTCAGAAACGGAAATAACATACATGATATTAGTACCAGTTGTGTATTACTCTGTCTATCATATCAATGATAATAGGTCGTATCTAGTCCTTCAATCAAAGAGTTGTTCAAAGAATACAAAATTGCACCAGGCATTGATAAAAAAAATGATATTTATAACTGAATAAGGCCGTGTTACACTATTTCATCAAGGTATTCACAAACCTACTTACAATTAAGCATTCTTTGCAAATGTTCTCAATAAAATTCTGGACCCTTCTCTAAATGCATGAGAAGGGTTTAAATACTAAAACTAACTACAAACTAAATTAAATATTTTTCAAAAATGTAGAGAAGGTTTCAAACAACCTTCCTCTAACTTGAACAATAATCTAGGAATTTAAAACTGATAATCCTGATTCTAAGGATTTTGCATCTTTTACAGAGTATGGTCACGCAATTTGCAGATATCTAGCATTTTCTTCAGCTGAGGTGGCTGAGATATTCGTGACCGGGTTTGATTTTTGAAGATGGAATTTGAAATTGTTGACTGAGAATTTTTAGCTGATTCTGTGAGAAGTAGAAGAGTTTGCTGCTGATGGTAAGGTTTGATCAGAAAATTCCAAGAATTTTCTTGATCAAACTTATTAACTTTCTTGATTACTTCTTCCTGTTGATCTGCTCTCTGTGTCGATTTCAATTCTATTTCTTTTGTCAATGAAAACACATCAAACGTGTTTTCTTCAATGAGTCTTGTTTTGAAAAATTGGTCACATAAAAGCTATATGACCTCATTTGATTTGCTGAATGTCTTAATCACTGCTTTTTCTGCTTGGGAAATCTTTGTTTTCCACTCTATAAATAATAATTCTCCATGAAGCTTATCTATCTAAGGTATATTAGCTTGTTTTCCCATATCTGAATCTTGCCATTGAATATGTTCTTCAATTTCATCATTAGGATCATATAGTCTCCCGGGCATAAATGCTAGATTTAACATCTGAATATTAGGAGCCTCTTTGTATGTATGGCCAATATTGGCCAAAGAAAAAGTACTACATTGTACAGGGAATGAAGGCCAAATAGCCTTTTTTTCATCCTTTAACTGTTTGGTGACACCATTAATAAGTTGATAAGCTATTTCTCTCCCAAACAATCTATCTGGAACATAATATGGAAAAACATGTGGAAGAGCAGAACTTCCAAATACTCGAACATATGTAAATTTCTCTTCAGCAAACCATCGAGATATAGGAACAATATCTCTACTGACTTCCCTGGAAACCCTAGTGATCTTTTTATCGAAAATCATTTGATACATAGGCAGCATAACTCCATAACAGACTTTATAGAAATGCAAGTGGTATTTGGAATCCCAGAGTTCTTTATGGTAAATATGGATTGGTGTAGGGTTTGTAATGTTCCATTTCCAACCCATGATTGGAAATGTAGAAGTATAACAGATGGAATCCATAACATAAGCAGACATGAAAAAAGGTGAATTTTCTTGAGGTGAAGCATTCCTTTTATTCCTATATTCAGCAATATTTTTGGCTAAATAATTAGATAAAAGGTCCGCCCAATTAAAAATGGATGAATTGACGATTGCGTCAATTAAGGGAACCCAGTTTCTAGAGAACCTAGTAGTATCAGGTCTAGAAAATAACCTACACAACATACCAGCAACAAAGCAATAGGGATGAGGGATTTGTGCAATGGGGTGCGTACCAGATTTCTCTTGCTTCAGTTTTCCCTCATTGTCCTTCCACTCATGGATGACCTTGATGAGATCAGGATGTTTAGCTTTGAACATTTGCACATATCTATTGTCATACTTTTGCTGTGGAGCTGGTAAATGATACATGGCTGCCAAATCTTCAGCTTTAAAAGAACCCATAGTCTCTCCTCTAGAATTCTTAAACACTCTATCTTCAATATTCAAATTTTCAACTGCCCACTTGATCATATCTGTGTAAGGCATAATCTTTGGTCTTGCGGCTATCTTATGAATAAACAATCATGCAACATCGAAGAGGGTTGCATCGGAAGTGATATCAGTGCATGTTGCAGATATCTTTTTTATCACTTTTGGCCCTTCATCCTCAAAGAGCTTATACATAGTTTCCCATGATGAGACACCGCAATCCTTGTTACAGATAGTGTCTCAAAACAGTGAGGGCATATCTGTATCTTCTGAGGATGATGCTTGAGACACCTCTTAACCCTTCTTACTCATCTCTGGCTTTCTTAACTCGATAAATGATTTCCTGAAAATGAAATGAAATATATCATATAAGGAATAATTACAAAGATGTATTAGAAATTTATTTCAAACTCACGCGAAATACTGTCAATCTTATCAATCATCTCTTCATAATTCATTATGATTTCAAAATTTAATGCTGGACATGGCTTCACCTGGCTTCGCATGCAATACTTATTAACCATTTAAAGCCGTTAAGATCTAAAATTCAATCTGATATGACATAAGTTGCTTTTCACACGTTGAGATCATTAAATGCGCAAATCGCAATGATTTCTTATAATATTTCGTGATTGTCTCGTAAACATTGCGAAATGTGATTTGCGCAAATCGCAGATCGCAAGATTTAAAAGATATATTTAAGTCTATATTATAAGTCACGCGCGATGCAATTTGCGAAAGCCAAAATGGATGCGATGCGTAAAAGATTTATATTTTTGAGTTTATTCGCTTTGTCGAGTCCGCGGTCATCGCAACTTTTATCACTTTATTCCTTTAAGTCTTAACTAAATCAAGTGCGATGCGAAAAAGGAAAGTAAAGCTTTCTAAAGAGCGATTTTTCCTGTTCGCAGATTTTATGCTTGAAGATTTCTTTTTGAAAAAAATAACATATATGATGAGCGATGCGCTTTTTGGGCAGGAATTTTATTTCCTAAGTGTTTTTTTGAAAGGATTTTAAAAAAAAGGAATTTCCTATTTATTTCTAAAAGGCCCCTATTTATAAAAATAAATGGGGGGTTGTTGTATAGTAAAACAATTGGCGATTCCCTTGGACAAACCAGATATCTCTGATAAACAAATTTGAAAACTCTAAATCCTTTTATATAAAAAATAAAATAGTTAAAGAAATGAAATTTCAAATAAATAATACCTTTTTTCAATTAACGAAAATTTCATGTATTCACTTATTTCAGAAGAATTTCTCTACAAAGATATAAGTATAAAAATCAATATCATTCTTTACTTAGTTAAAAATAAGATAGGAAATAATATTTACAGATAAAGCTTTTTATAATTTTACTCTTTTATCATAGATAGAGCCTCTTTTCCAATAGGCAGTTTTAAGCTTTTGGCAGGGTTACCTTTTAACCAGTTATGATCCATTTTTCCATCCAGTATTTCTCATTATTTTCATAAGTAAATTATTTTTTCTTTTTTACTTTTTATCTTCTTAAAAGCCATTGTCTTGGCTTGGTAACCAAATAGTGGCAATGCCATTCACAAATAGTAATTAAACTGATCAAGCTGGCTCGTGATGAGACCCATTGTCTATATGATATAATCTCAAGTCATTACACTGTTTTGGTAGACAGTATTAGTAATGTCAGTTCAATTATTTCTCCATGAACATGGTAAACAAGCTCGTGATGAGACTTATTATCTTTTAAGTTTTCTCCAAACTTTTTCTTTTTTTTTCTTCTTAAATTTCTTTTGAAAATTATAAGATTTACTAGATGGGATGAATCACATTTCTTTTTAAGATGCTAGATGATAATGTCGAGTTGTTAGATTGCTCTTCTGAAAAATATTTC
This sequence comes from Pinus albicaulis, assembly GCA_034641835.2. Classification (NCBI taxonomy): domain Eukaryota; kingdom Viridiplantae; phylum Streptophyta; class Pinopsida; order Pinales; family Pinaceae; genus Pinus; species Pinus albicaulis. The sequence continues at coordinate 1,732,115,483 of CM076580.1, read as the reverse complement.
TTACTATAATATAATTTTCTTTTCATGACTAACAAAAGAATTTTCATACTAGATAAAAATGAGAGTTTTTCAAACAAAATAAGTTTTTTATTGGAATTCCATTTTTCTAGAAAGATAAAATGAATCTGTTTTTTCCTAAATCTTTCGATTTTTCTTTAATAGTTCTATTTTTTAATAAGTGGAAAAAAGAAAATACAAAAAGAATTTATCTAAGACTTATTTTGAAAATTCAACTGTCAGTACTAAACAAATTTTATTTTTATATGAAAGAAAAATTTTAATGTACAAAAATAGAAGGATTGCCTCCTACAAAAAAAAAAAAAAAATTCCCATTAACAGGTAAAGAATCTTTCTTACCTGATAAATCCTGTAACAGAAATGTTGATGAGCCAATTTTTTTGATTATTTGAAATGGTCCTAGCCAGATTTTTTGAAACTTTTTGTGTTTACCCTTTTCTTCATGAACTTTATCCCATTTTAATACCAAATCACCAATTTGAAAATCTCTTGAACTGACAGATGTTAAATCAAATGAGGCTTTTATTACTTGTTGATGATGGATATGAGTTTTTTTAGCTTTTTCTCTTTCTTCTTCTAACTTAAGGATTTGATCTTGTCTAAGTTGGAGAGAAGAAGAAGGATTTTCATCAATAAATTGTACTAAAGCAAATGATGGTATTTGTTACATTTGAGGGAAGAATTTCTTCTTTTCCATAAACTAACACAAATGGTGAAGTGCCTATTGAAGCTTTTTGAGTGATTCTATCTGCCCAGAGAGCAAATAATAATGCTTTATGCCAGTTCTTATGATTTTGCTCCACAGTTATTTTAATGGTTCTGATAAGGTTTTTATTCGTAGATTCAGCTAATCCATTTCCTTGTGAGTAATAATTAGCTAAGTATTTTAATTTAAAACCTCTTTTCAAAGAAAATTCTATCATGGAATTTCCAAAGAAATAAGATGCATTATCAAATATCAAAGCTGATGGAAGGCCAAACCTGGTAATTATGAATTGATCAATAAAATTGGTAATATTCTGTGTATTGACCACTTTCAATGGGATAGCTTCTACCCATTTTGTGAAATAATCAGTTGCAATTAGAATATACCTGTGTTGTTTTGAAGAGTTTGGAGTTATTTCACCTATAATATCTAACACCCATTGTTCAAATGGTTGTTGGATATTTACTGGTTGTAATGGAAATGTTGGTTTCCTTTCTCTTCCTGTTGTAGTTTGACATGTTTTACATTTTCTTGCATATTCATGTGCATATTTAAATAAAGTTGGCCAATAGTAACCAGCATGTAGTATTTTATGAGTTGTGGTATTTCCTCCGAAATGACCTCCAGCTGGTCCATCATGTAGTTCCTGCAATACATTTTCAGCTTCAGTTTTCTCTAAGCATCTTAATAATACAGAATCATAATTCCTCCTAAATAAGATATTATTTACTAATTGATATTGATTTGCTTTAAGTCTCAAAGTACGCTTTGCTGTATAATTGAGATTTAATGGAGCATGTCCATTTTTTAAGAAAAAATTCAGATCATCATATTGTGATTAAGAATCGTTTAGGCTTACCTCAGATATTTGTATTTCTCTTGATTGATCTTCATCTTTAAGCAAATGAGAAGATCCAGTTAACATCTTGCAAAGACCTTGTCCTTTAACAATTTTAGCTGGATGTATTTCTACATCATATTCCTAGAGTGAAGTGACCCAATTTGCTCTTTTCTCTCCTACTTCTCGTTGTATTAATAATTGCCTTACTGTTGAGTAATGAATTATTATCTTGGTTTGTGTTTTCAAGAGAAAAGGTCTAAAATGTTTCAAAGATTTAAACACAACATAAGCTTGTTTTTCTACAGCTGAATAATTTGACTCAGCACCTTGAAGATTGGAGCTAAAAAACGCAATTGGTGCTTCAACGTTTTGATCATTTAACTGTGTTAAAATAGTTTCATATGATGTATCCGAAGAAAATGTGTATAACACAAAAGATTTGAGAAAATCGGGAGTTGTTAAAGAGGGAACTTCAACATTAGCTTTTTTAATTAACTCAAAATAATTTCTTTCTTCTTTTCCCATTTAAAAACTGAAATTTTCTTGATCATTGATTGTAGGGGTAGGACAATTTGGGAGAAATCGGGAACAAATATTTTTACAAAATTAGTTTGTCCTAAAAATGATTGCATTGTTTTTTTGTTATGTGGCAGAGGAATATTTTCAATCTCTTGGATCCTATCAGGGTCTATATGAATTCCATTTTTAGAAACAATAAATCCTAATAGGTTACCTTCTGATAAAGCAAAATAACATATTTTAGGATTGAGGGAAATACCATATTTTCTACATCTTTTGAAAATGTTTTTTAAATGATTAATATGACTGTTTCTATGCTTAGAATAAACAGTAATGTCATCTAAGTATATAACAACCGAGCTATTGATTAGTCCTCTGAAAGTTATATCCATAGCACGCTGAAACGTAGCTCCAGCATTAATTAATCCAAAAGGAATTTTCTAATATGCTTATGTTCCCCATTTTTGTTCTAAATGTTGTTTTTAATCTATCATCAGGATGAACCATGATCTGATTATACCCTGAAAATCCGTCTAGAAAAGACATCAATTCAAACCCTGCAACTGATTGTAATATATGTTCCATGGTAGGTAAGGGAAAATTATCTTTCTGACAGGCTTTATTCAAATTCTTAAAATCTATGCAAATTCTAATGTCTCCATTATTTTTCCTAACTGGAGCCATGTTTGACACCCATTTGGAATGTCTAACAGGAAAAATGACTTTAGCTTTGATCATTTTATTCAGTTCAGATTTGATTTGACTTTCTAAATTTGGATGAATTTTCCTGAGTTTTTGTTTGACAAGTTTATCATCTGATATCATAGGAATGGTATGTTGAATTATGGAAGTATCATATGTTTTAAGATTTGAATAATCCCATGCAAATATATCTTCATGTTTCTTAAACAATTTAATGAATGATATCCTTTCTTCATACCTTAGACGAAGACCTAAGTTGATATTTTGAGGTTTTTCTGAAGTACCAAGATTAATCAATTCAAACTTTGAATTTTTGAATTGGCCACCTTTTTAAACCTATCTTTCAAGTCATAAAGGTCTTCCATTTTGACTACAGATTTGGGAATTGAATTAATGTTTGTTTTATCTTTAATATGTAAATCATGTTCATTTTCATCTAAAATTTGACCTTCATAAGCTCTGTCTAATGTAAGAAAGTCTACTATTTCTGCATCATCATTAAATACTTTCCAATTTGTTATATTGTCTAGAATGGATCGTCTAAAAATTAATTCGATTGAAAATATATCTGGACTAAATTCTTCAGGTGGTATAAGTCTAGATGCTACATTAGCAAGTAAATCAGCACTCGCATTTTGTAATCTAGGAATTGTAGAGATATTGAATGCTGTAAAATGAGAAATGAGATTCTGAGTTAGAGTTTGATACTGTCTCAAGTGTCCAGAAATACAATGAATCATGTTCCTGACTTGTTTGACTATTATTTCATAATCTCCATATACTTGAAAATATTTAACCTTCAATCCTATAGCTTTATACATACCTTGTATCAATGCTTCATATTCAGCAGCATTATTTGTGCATTGAAACTCGAGTCTACAAGCTAGCATCGTTTTCTCTCCTTGAGGATTGATTAAAACGCAACCTGCTCCTACACCATCTTCTGATTTCGTGTTATCTCCCTGTAATTTCAGAAGATTGGTGAGACCAAAAATACATGGAGGACATTGGAACCACTTTGGGATTCTAGCATATATCCCTCCTGAATCCAGGGAGGGATCTCTCCATAAGTGCAAAGATTGATTTATTTTTAAGGCTTTTGGGTATGATATTTAGGCTAGTTATTAAGAACAAGGTTTTGTTTGGTTTTGGATGGTTGAGCATGATTTTTAGTTGAGTGGAAAGTCCTAAAATGAAAGAGTTTCAAAGGGGTGAAGATGCAAGCAATCAGAACAAGCTTTGGCTGATAGAATAGATATGACGTTGGTTTTTAGTCCATTGGGATATGGAGTCATAAAAGGGTTTAATTGTGCAACAATTTCAAGAGTGGTCCAAGGAGAAATTCATCTATACACAAGATCTCTTAGATAAAATGATGGAATGGAACAATAAAAGTGTTGAAGGGGTGGAAAAAGACAATAATTTCAACTAGGATTTATCAGTCTTTCCAAACAAGAAAATCCTTTTTAAGTAATTGTTTTAAACCAACCAAAGGACAGGGCTAACCATAGACTTCTTTGGACAAGCTTGTATTAAAGCTAACTTATCAGACAGACAATCCAGTAATCCACGTAATTACTTTTAGAAGGGATGAAAACAGATAAGAAAACAAAGTGCAGCCTAAGATCAGATAAGATACTTTTAAATCTAAACTGCTTTTAGCATACTCTTAGGGAAACTTTGAGAATTACCTTTGGAGAAAGAAACTAGAAGACAGGGAAAACCATAAACTTTTCTAGTCAAACTCTATTAAGCATAAAATGAAAATATCATTCAAGAACTTCCTTTCAAGCTTTTCACATCAAGACAAGGACAAACCAACATTCCTTGATAATGTTTACACTTAACTTAAGTCATTCTTAAACACACAATTTGGAGGAAAACATTGCGATAAAGCTTATCAGTCAGAGAAGGGTACTGTAAACAGTAAACCCTAACTCTATGATTGTTGTTCTTTATCAGAGAATAAGTGGACAAAATGGCATACATGAAAGGAAAACCATAACACAGAAAGAAGTACTTCAACAGTGATATAGACCAAGATCCCAAGAATCAGCTTGTATATTGATGTCAATCCAGTTACAAACTTCAAGTCCAGTGTTTCAGTACAGCAGTCATCTTCTCTTCTCAGCCTAACTTATTTGATCACAAACAGAGCTTCAAGAGCCTCTGAACACTATTTACATGTAGAAAGTTTCGAGCACAAGTATTATATCAAAGTTCAGCAACCAACCCTTTACAATGTGCTCCTGAAGAAGATTTTATAGGGAAATGAGGAGGTGGATGAGAAAAAAGATCTATAGGTTCAATTAATACAGTTTAAAGGTTCTTAGCCTTTGAGGGGCTCAATGGAGAAGATTTCAGATATTTTTCTGTATTAATTGTTTTCATTAAGTTTTTGATCCTCTTAGCAGAGTTTGACGACCTTTAGAATTCTTTCTTATCTTTGTAATAACTCTGCTGACAGTTTGTAATAAGTTCTTTTATCTGAAATAACTATTCAGTTGCCTTAAGGCAAATATCTTCTGTTCTGGTAATAACTACGCCGCTTTTGAATGCTTTGAGGCTGCAGGTGGCTTTTGGTAGCTGGAGAGGATTCAATTAGCCTCTAATGTGGCAGTGGAGGATTTCTCAGACTGATAGATATTATTATTTTGACCTAAAACACAACTAATTTGCTTTTGATATGTGTGTTAGGCACAATTAGGCCTAATTTATGTCTTCTGTTCTTCAAACTGTGTTTAATTGAATGGATTAGGCTTTTAGATAGTCGATTTAGGCCGTAATCCCTCAAAACTGCGTAAACAACCTTCAATTCTTCATCTCTGTTGTGACTAAATTCTTTAACACTAATACTCTTTGCTTGATTAAACTTTGTTGTGAATTGTTGATGTGCAGGCGTTACAGAGGTTTTATAATGGCATCAGTGCTCATGAGGGACTGATAAAACATAATGGGAAAACCCTGCAGAATGATCTCTTTGTTGCATAATGGCCTGAGGGATCGTCATCCCCGGCCTTCAATTTTTCTTTAAAACAATCGAAAAACCATTAAAACCTGCACAAACAAAAAACAATTAAGAAAATCCTGCAGGGTAAGGTTTAAACTACTTTGGAGGTTTTAGGTTAGATCATGACCGTTGGATGAAAGCATCCAATGGCGAGGATTTCTCGATGGGGTTAGATGGGAGGTGGTTGAATAAAAGGCGGGGAGATTAAATTAGAACCGTTGATCCGCAAAGATCAATGGTTGAGATCAATCATGGATATATAATGCAGAGGGGCCACTTTATAATGAAACGGAAGAAATTATAGAGAAAAATGGTCGAAAACCTTTGGCGAAAGGAAAAAGGGTTAAAATGAAATTTGGGGTTTCCGAACAATCCTGGGCCGTTGGATTGGATTATTCCACAGAGATCAATGGCGTAGGTTGATTGATGAAGATCTGTGGGGAAAAGGGGAGGGCGATGAACTGAGGGTGAGATTAAACTGGGACCGTTAGATCTCAGAGATCAACGGTGGAGATTAAAACTGAGGGGATGTAGTGTGAATGGGGCTAAGCGGTTTCGGCCATAGAAACCACTGGTTTCATGCGATGAAAAGGAGAGAAGGTGGTATTGCATTTTTGAACGCAATATGCGTTAATGACTTACACGTGGCCTCTTAAAACCACCCATATCGCGTGATTTTGAAGCGTTAACCTTTGGGCTTAAAATCACGCGAAACTACGCACTGGCTGTCAAATCTGGGGCATCAAATCGAACGATCGTGAGGAGAGTGTGATGGCGATGAGATGCACGGGCGAAAAGACGTGGGGCAGGGTCAATGCAGTTTTAATCTAGACCGTCAGATCAGGGAATGGACGGTCAAGATTAATTAATGGGGGCAATAGGTCCCAAATGAGTTGGGCCTATGGGGTTGAATATGGACCGTTGGATGAGACAGATCAACGGCTCAGATTTAATCTTGGGGTTATTGGAATAAAACATGAGGCAAGGGGTCGGGCGGAGAATGGGTCATTGTGAGTTGTTGATCTGCAGAGATCAACAGTGGATATTCAACAAAAAAATTATCCAGTGGTGTTTCATGAATTTTAACAAAGGGTGTTAAGCTTCAATCTGGACCGTCGGACGTATGAGATGGACGGCCTAGATCCCATCGCAAGGTCACCAATCGATGGGGGAGAGAGGAAAGGCGCAATGGTTTTCGCGATGCAATTGAGTGAGGACCGTTGATCTTAGAACCAGATCAATGGTGGAGATTAAGTTATGGGTGCCAAAGGCGGATATGCGGGCTTATGAAAAGAGCAATGTGCGCCGTCAGATCTGGGCCTGGCGGGGAAGATCAACGGCTGGGAAGCCATCGCAAGGTGGCCAATCGGAGGGGGGCAGTAAATATTAAAATATTTTCAATGAAAAAACTATGATGCAATTAGCGCTCAGGACTTAATCACTTGTTCTTGGGCGCGGGTTATATGGTGGGGAAGTGGTTTGGGGTTTAGCACAAAAGAGCTTAAGGCCTAATCGCATCGGAAGATTTGAAGAGAACAAACAAAGGATTTGTTTGTTTAACTCCGATGTGAGATTCCGACAATCATCGATCGAGGATTAGATCAACGGTTGATAATTCACCAAACAATAAACTGCCGGGTCTCGTTAAAATATAAGAAAATTGGATTTTTTATAAAATACAAAGGAAAATTTGTTTCGAGGAGGGGTTTTTTATGGTGTTTAGCACCCAATTGCGGGGCTCGGGGTTATATGTAAAGACAAAGGAATCGGGAGTTAGAAGAAAAGGGGTCAATCGCATCGGAAACCTTTTTAAAGGAAAAATGTAACAAGAGGAAAAGAAAACCCCGATTGCAATTGCGCGAAAGGGGCTTAACTGTGGGTCACCGCTCTGGGTCTTATGTAGAAAAAGGAACTGGGGGCTAGGGCCAAAGGGGCTTAGGGCCTTAGTTAAAAAATGGGTTTTTTAGGCCAAAAAAACAGATTTTCAAGGCTTTTTTGGCTTTCGGTAGAAGGGGAAAAAGGGTTTTTTAAGCCTTTAAAGGGAATTTTCAAAGGTTTAAAGGGAATTTCGAAGTAATGAAAGATAAATGAAGAGTTTTATGAATGAAATGGAGAAGGGAAAAGGAGAAGGGAAAATGAAACTTTTTACCAGTCTTTTCCTTTGGTAAACAGCAGATTTTTCAGATTTTTAAGAGGGAAACAGCAATGAAGATTAATCAAAGGACAAGATATCTTCACAAGACTTCAAGAACAAAAATTTGGCAATAAAACTGTTTCTTGAAGGCTTAAAACATGATTTAGCCACCATTTGATATGACAAATTTTATAGGTCGCTAACAGTGGCTCCACATGGGGATGGCACCTTCTTGAAGGTGTCAAGAACTTCATACTTGTATTCTCTAGGGGGTTGATCAATGCCTGATCCATTGGGCTGCAACTTTCTTCACTTGGATGATTTTCTTCTGATCTGATAATATTAGTAGCCATGAAAAACAAAGGAAATCTATCAAACAAGCTTTCTACCTCCCCAATCCTATTGATCTATCATTTTTTCTTCTTTGAGAATGCATTTAGATTAGCAAACTCTTTTATAAACATTTTATTCTTTTGAAAGCAAAAACTAATCTAAGTCTACTTCTTATTTCTCCATGAACTCAGATTAAAAATTTGAGTTCATAAGCTTCTCTATCTAACTACTATCTGTTAGGATTAGACTGTCTAACAGATTTTTATTCTCTAAATTCTGAAACAAGAAATTTAAAATCATACAAGTCAGGATTGAACAGTCTAACTTGTTGCTGATCTATGGCATAAAAACAAGCTACACATAGATTATTATTTGCAGAAAATTAAATCAAAATGGTGAAGGCTTAAGATCTGAAATTTCTAAGCACATCCTTCTCTTTTCTTCAGCTCTGTTTTTAGGTTTGTTTGAGCTGTTTTTTTCCTTGTTATCTGGTTCAAGTTTTGAGTTCATTAGAACCAGTTTGCTTCTATCCTTGGCTCAAGATTTGATCTAGTTAGAGCCATTCTTTCTTTTGGAATCTATAGGTTTAGATTTTGAGCTTGTTTGAGCCTTTACTTTTCTATCCTAATCTACCTAAATGATAAGCCAAGGTTAAGCTATTTGGAAAAACTAATTTCACTAACCTATCAGCAGTAAATTTAAAGCTAATTAGTCATGATTAGGTTGTATGACTAGCTAGGAGTGTGTTTCTTAGGAGTGGCATTTGAGCTTGCACACTTTCAGACTTTGTTTCTCTTTTTTGGTATGGGGTTGTACCTTTCTTTTTTTTACAACTTGCCCTCTTTTCTCTTTCTATTGTTTTTGTATTTTTGCATTTTATAACTTTGAATGCAATGATGGATGAAATATTTATAATGAGAAAAAGATAAAAAGGCTTCCAAACATGATAGGATCAACAGAAATAATGTTTGAGCATCCTGCCATTGACAGGTCCCCCAAACAGTTCAGCTCCATTCAATTCCTTCAAGAAATAGGCATTGTTACTAGCAGTAGAATGAGTGAGATAAGGGCCAAGCCATAAGTTATCAAATTTCCCATGCTTGCCCTTGTCTTCTCTCCTTGAGTCCCACTTTAACACTTTGTCACCAACATTGAAATTACTAGCCTTTGTCCTTCTGTCAAAAAGCTTTTTGATGCTCTCTTGCTTTTGTAATGCTCTGTTGTAAACTTCCTCTTTGGTTTGCTGAAGATGTATAGTCTGATTAATCCTTCTAATCATGTCATTGTCTTCAGACTGCACTTCTTGAATCAACTTCATAACTGGCACACCGAGGCTGTTTGGAAAAATTGCATCTATTCCATACACAAGCTGGTAGGGTGACATTCCAATGGACTTCTTAAGTGTTAATATGTCAGCCCATAGTGCATGTACTAGCTTTGTGTGCCAAGACTTCTTGTTGTCCTCCAGCAACTTCTTGATTATGTTTACCAAACTTTTGTTTGAGGATTCTGCTAACCCATTACCTTGAGGGTAATAAGCAGTAGAATGGCCCAATGTAATCTGAAATTTGTGACAGAATTCAACCATCTTCTTGGATCTAAATGCAGCTGCATTATAAACGGTGATCTTCCTAGGACAGCCAAATCTAGAGAGGATATGAGTCTCAATGAATTTTATGATGACAGATTCATTGGCTTGTCTAGAAGGGATGGCTTCTATCCATTTGGTGAAGTAGTCTGTTGCAGTGAGAATCCATCTATGTTGGGCAGATGATGGTGGATGGATTTCTCCTATGAATTCTAACCCCCACTGTTAGACTTCATAACGGGGGGGTGAATTAGTATTTACTGCATATTCAAAACTTTTACTTTTTCTTGCTTCTAAAACCCATACGCTACTTTCCTAATATAGAATCGCGTATATACGCGGATACCCATTATGAAACTCGCGTATACACAGAGATCTAACTATGTCATTGATTCTTCACTTATATCATTCCATCAGTCATTCATCAGATGTTTAATAAACAGTAAACAAGTGCAGTAAGAATAGAATAAGTCATCACACAAAGCATCACACATGAACACCGGGATTTTTAGGTGGAAACCCAAGTCGGGAGAAAACCACCGCTGTAGTTGCTCAGCCTTCAATATTTTATTATAGAGAAAACATTCAGCCACGAACCGGTGCAAATCCCTCTAACAAGACGTTATGCACCCCAACGCGCCGCGATTTCGTGCCTCTCCCCGGAAGGGAGCTCAACCCCCGACTGCTTACTCACTCTCTCCCGGCGGGAGCCAAGACCCTACTCCATTAACCAAATTTCACCGGGAAGTACGCGTCCCCTACCGGGCGGCCACAACCTCAAAGACCTTTGGCGGACCACGTTTCGCATCAATTTTTCACATCGGATCCAAAGCTTCCTTCTAGACACCAATTTGCAGCTATCACGTTTCATCATATTTTCAAACTGGACCCTTTCCATACTTTTAAGCACAGTCAACCATGAAACAGATACATATAACTCACTGACAGATATCAGTAAACCACCAGAACAGATAAGACATTTCTTACCACAAACTTCAGCAAACCCTAGTTTGCATACGCGCTTTCCTTTTTCTGATGTCGCGTATATACGCGCTTCCGTTCACACAAACCAGCGTATACCTCTGTACATATTTCATTGCGCATACGCGCTTTCTCTTCAGCGAAGCCGCGTATATACGCGCTTCCTCTGCGGTGAAGTAGTGTATAGATCTTCAATCATTATAGAGCAACATACTTCTTCAGATCAGATATTCAGTTCATATTTACCCTTTTACTTCAGACAGATGTTCGGCTTATTTCAGATCTAAGCCTTCCATAAACAGATCTAGCAGATACAAGAACATTCCAGATCTAGATCTTCCGCTTCATCATTTCTTCATAGGTGCAACATAGATTCAGATCTATTATCAAACCTTTACCCTTTCCATTCAGATATACTTCATAGAGAAGTATTCATTCAAGCTCAGACATCTTGCTCCACACCCATGATTTGCACAATGAATTTGTTCTCTTTATATAGGTTTACCCTTTTTCAATACCATGAGCCCCTTTTTCAATACCATGAGCCAAAACAATACCATGAGACCAAAAGTACATTACTTCCGATGATATTCCTGGACGGGGTCATTTAGATGAATCATTACCCAATACAATGGGTCAATACCATGGTGAGCTACCCCTCGGTTTTGCACCCCACAGTGCCGCTTGCTCGGCTCAGATTTGAACGTTCTTTCCCGCGTGCATACGCGACTTCCCCTAGGTAGATCCGCGTATGCCTGGAGACATACTCTTTTCATCATAGATCTAGCACATACTGAATTCCTTTCTTCATTGCCTTCTGTATACACTGTAGATACATCATATTTAGTTCATCAAGACATATTCTATCAAGCACAACTTCATCAAGTAAGTTGCCATCATTTTCATCAAGTGGGTTTCCTTTCAAGAGCAACACTCAGCATCATATTGCTAACAAACATCATTTACCAAGACCATCAAGTCAAGAATAACTTCATCAGGTGGATTGCCATCAAGGACAACACATGTCAACACTCGCATGTCTTCATCTTCATTCAGTGGGTTGCCATCAAGGACAACATTCTGCATCATATTGCCAACAATCTCCCCCTTTGGACTTGATGGCAACCACGATGGTGTTTGATCACCACAACAGATAGGTACATTAAGAATACAATGACACCATGTCACTCTCCCCATTCTTTGACACCATTATTTCTCTTCAGTCAAACATCATGTCACTCTCCCCCTTTGACATCAAGGGAAAAGGGTGGATCAAAACCAACATACTCTCCCCCTTTTCTCCGCATGTGGAAGAAGCGTTCTGCAGATCTGATATATACTGAAGTGGCCAAGCTCCCCCTGAGTTCATGCTGAATCTTCAAACATGTTTTCCAATGAAATACATGACTCTATGAACTTCCTATCACCAAGGACTCATACTTACATCAAATATCCAACCAAGTGGATTTACATATGAGACTCAACGACCCAACCAAGTGGGTTTACAAATTTGAGTCAGCTACCCAATCAAGTGGGTTTACAAAATTTGACTCAGCTACCCAACCAAGTGGGTTTACAAATTTGACAAGTCCTTACATGACTGAATATTACAAAGTTTACATCATGGGTCTCAACATGACCTTTTCATCAAAAATACAAATATGACTTTTCATAACCAATACCAAAAAGGCCTCAAGAGAGATCATATATCAGAACCACCATAATGCCAAAAATGCATTATACTCAGCAAGACTAATGCTCCCCCTGAATCTGTGCATCCAAGCAACCTTTCCATATGACTAAGGCTCCCCCTTATTTTGTGCATCCTGAACACTTTTACCAACAAAACATCAAATCATCTTCATCAAATCATTAGAAATAGAATTATGCAAACTGGAACACCACTAGAGACCAAACAATATCAGAGATACCAAACAGCACTGCAGTTGTGCTGAAGAGAGATGACCCCAAAAAGGTTGTCATCAATCAGACATACGCGGTTTTCTGAGCATGAACTCGCGTATATACGCGACTGTGTTTCATGAAACCCACGTATCCAATGCCATCTTCGAAATTTATGCAGATTTGTGCTTTTGACTGGCAGAGAACACTCCCAGCTTCTGTCTTAGATACTCGAACGCTTCCCTGGGCAGAGGTTTGGTAAAGATATCAGCAACTTGTTCTTTGGAGGGAACATACTCCAACTTCATCTTTTGCTCAAGCACTTGTTCACGTAAGAAGTGATACTTGATGGGAATGTGCTTGGTCTTCAAATGCATAACATGATTCTTTGAAATACTGATGGCACTTGTATTGTCACACTTAATGGGGACAGGAGGTGTACATTTGATTTGAAAATCTTGTAAGGTTTGCATCATCCAAAGGAGTTGAGTGCAACAAGATGTGGCAGCCACATATTCTGCTTCTGCTGTAGATAAGGCAATAGAATTTTGCTTCTTGCTGAACCAAGATACTAACCGGGGTCCCATATATAATGCACCACCACTAGTGCTTTTCCGATCATCAACACTTCCAGCCCAATCTGCATCAGTGTAAGCATGAAGAGTAAGATCAGCATTCTTTGGATACCATAGACCAAAGTCTTGAGTTCCTTGTAGATATTTGAATATTCTTTTGACAGCCTGAAGGTGAGACTCTTTTGGATCAGCTTGGAATCGTCCAACAATCCCAACTGCATGCATAATGTCTGGTCTAGTCCCAGTGAGATAAAGTAGACTTCCTATCATTGATCTGTATTCTGGTTGATTCACCGTGGGAGAATCATCATGAGAACTGAGATTGCATCCGGTTATCATTGGTGTACTTACAGGTTTGCATTCTTCCATGCCATACTTCTTCATAATTTGCTTAAGATATTTTGCTTGTGATAGGAATATACCATCTGTAGTTTGATGCACTTGTAAGCCAAGAAAGAATGTTAGTTCTCCAAGTAAGGACATTTCAAATTCTTGCTGCATGACAGAAGAAAATTTTTGACTCAAAGATTCTTCGTTACTCCCAAAAATGATATCATCAACATATAAAACCACAATCAATAGTTTACCATTTTCAACTTTTGTGTATAAGTTGCTATCAGCAGATCCCTTTGAAAATCCTTGTTGATGAAGATATTTGTCAAGGCGATAATACCAAGCCCTTGGAGCTTGTTTGAGACCATATAGAGCTTTTTTAAGTCTACAAACAAGATTTGCATCATTTCCCAAAATGAATCCTTCCGGTTGTTCTATATATACTTCTTCTTCTAGATCACCATTAAGAAAAGCAGATTTAACATCCATTTGATAAAATTTGATTTGTTGATAACTTGAAAAAGCAAGAAACATTCTTATGGCTTCAAGTCTAGCTACAGGAGCAAAATTTTCTTCAAAATCTATACCTTCTTGTTGAGTATACCCTTTGCAAACCAATCTAGTTTTGTTTCTTACAACATCCCCATTCTCATTTAACTTGTTCTTGAAAATCCATTTAGTTCCAATGACATTTTTATCATGTGGTCTTGGTACCAATTCCCAAGTATCATTTTTTTCAATTTGATCAAGCTCTTCATTCATGGCTTGATTCCAACATTCATCTTTGCTAGCTTGATTGACATTGTGTGGTTCAATTGTGGATAGAAGTGCCAAATGATTAGAAGATCCCACAAGAGTTCTCCTTGTTCGTACACCTGATTCCTTGTCACCCAAAATTTGAGATTCAGGATGATTCTTTTGAACATATCTAGATGGAGCTTTTTCAGACAGATCATCTTCAGGTTCTTCATTGGATCCATTGTCTATATCATTTCTATTTGATGTAGAAGGACATAGGTCACCATCATCTTCTTTTGTTGTTTGTTTTTCTTCTTTAGGAGCTGCAGGAGACTCATCAATAACAACATCAATACATTCAACAATCTTTCGAAGACTTTTATTGTAACATTTGTATGCTTTGGCAAGTTTGAACCTAGATCAGATGAAGGGATATTTCTTGGTTACTCATCTTCAATTATTTTTGATAAAGCATTTACTTCCAAAAACTCTAAAATGCTTCACAGATGGAGAATTACCATACCAGAGTTCATATGGAGTTTTGTCACTATTTACCTGAACATGAGCCTTGTTGAGAATGTTGGCTGCTGTATGTGCTGCTTCTCCCCAGAACATGTCAGGAGTTCCAGAATCATCGAGCATAGCTCTAGCCATTTGTTGAATTGTTCTATTCATTCTTTCTACTACACCATTTTGTTGTGGAGTACCTACTACAAATAATTGTCTTTTTATGCCATGCTGTTCACAAAATTCAAAGAATTCATTTGATGTATATTCTCCTCCTCGATCAGATCTAAGACACTTGATTTTTAGATCTAATTCATTTTCAACTAATGCTTTGAAGATCTGAAATTTTTCAAATGCTTCATCTTTGTGTTTAATGAGCCCGATCCAACACATTCTAGAGTAATCATCAATAAATAAGATATAGTATTGTTCCCCACGTGGTGAATTTTTCCTCATAGGTCCACATATGTCAGTATGAATGAGTTCAAGAGGCTCACTTGATGATCCTTCTTTGGCATTAAATCGTACTTTGGTCTGCTTACCGAATTGACAAGATTTGCATATGATACTTTCTGGTAGATTAATGTTGGGAAGACCACGAACAGCTTGAAGTCTGCTTGCTTTGTTGATTTGAGAGAAGCTCAGATGCCCCAGCCTTCTATTCCATAGCCAATTTTCTGAAGACTTGCTCAAGTAACATTGATCTATGTCGTTCAGTACATACAGGTTGCTTGGATTTCTTTTTCCTTTTATAATGATTTTACCTGTATCAAGATCACGAACCACACATTCTTTTGAACTAAAGACCACTTATGTTCCTTGATCACACATTTGACTTACACTTAACAGGTTATGCCTTAATCCATCCACATACATGACATCATTAGCCTTCACCTTTTCTTTTAGAAACACTGACCCTTTTCCTTTAATTACAGCAAGAGTATCATTTCCAAATGTAACTTTATTTTCCTTTTCTAGAGCATTATATGCAAGAAGTTTGCTTTTGTCACCTGTCATGTGTCTTGAGCACCCACTATCAATGTACCATTGATTTTCTTCACCTTCTGCAAATAATGCTATCCCACAATTTTCAACTTGTATTTCTTTCTTTTTCCATATTTTAGAGCTTGAGGGAACCTGTTCTTTTGGCTGGACCTTGCTCCTGCATTCAGATTCTTCATGACCAAAGTTATTGCAATAAGAACATTCAACTTCGTTTTGAAGAGGAGAAAAGTTGTTATAGGTGTTCTTCTTTGGTTCAATATTCATCCTTTTCTTTCTTGCTTCTCTTGTCATGATGGTTTTATATGCAACACATTGAACAACTTTATGACCAAAATTGTGACATGAGAAACATTGTCCATTGAAGTAGAAATTTCCGCGATCATGAAATCTTCTATTTGAATTTACCTGTTGGTTGTTGCTTCTTTGAGGGATCTCCCTGTTAGTGGTCCTTGATTTGAGATGATCATGCTTTACCTGTAAAGATCCTTTGTTCCCTTGTTGAGTGGCTGAATGAAGAGAACCAGTTGTGACTGCTTTCAGATAATTTGGTGCTGAAGTCTGGGAAGATTCCCCAGTATATCCAAGACCTGTTTTTATAAGAGGAGACCGTTGTGTCTTGATAATCTCATCTAAGGTTTCTGAACCTTTAGCAAATCTAAGATTGAGAGTCTTCACTTTCTCATTATCTTTCCTTAGACTTACTACTTCACACTCCAATTCCTCAATGCGTTTTTCCTTTGCTTCAAGCTTATTTTCACGAGTCTCTATGATTATGTTCTTTTCTTCTAGGCTTACTTTGAGTTGATTATTTTCTTCAAGAAAATCATTGTCCTCTAGAGCATCCACAAAAGTATCATTTTCTTCTCTTTGTTCAAAAGCCATGAGAAGTCTAAAGTCTTCTTCACATTCTTCCTCACTATTAGATGATCCATCAATGTCTTCATTAGTATAATAACTTTTTCTTGTGCTAGATCGATTCTTATTCCTTCTTGCTACTTCTTTTCCTTTAGCCGATGTTTCTTTATAAGGACACTTTGCAGCATAATGACCAACTTTTCCACAATTGAAACATTTGAAAGGAAGCTTACCTTTGAACTTTCCGGTACCTAGTTGAAGTCTTCTCACAAAATTTGCTTCTTCTTCTTCTTCAGATATATAGCTGGATTCTTTGACAGCTTCCTTTTCTTTTCCTTTTGCAGATGCCTTAAAAGCAGCTTCTTTGATTTGAGAAGGGCCTCCTTGCCTCATTTCAAAAGCAGTCAGAATACCATGTAATTGAACAATAGTAAGAGTTTGCAAATCTTGCCTTTCTTCAATAGCTGAAACTTTAGAGTCAAATTTTGAAGTCAAAGATCTTAAGACCTTTTCCACCAGAGTAGTATCAGCCATGGTTTCACCCAAATTTCTCATCCGATTTACAATATCATCTAGACGAAGAAAGAAACTAGCAACACTCTCATCACTATGCATCTTCAAATTTTCATATTCAATTCTAAGAGTTTGGAGTTTTGCACTTTTTACCTTTGTGTCTCCTTCATAGCTTAGAATGATTTTGTCCCATATTTCTTTTGCTGAATGTAGCTGCATCACTTTAGCAAATTCCGATTCAGACATGCTTCCCAATAAGACATTCACTGCTTTGGCATTGATTTCATACTTCTTTCTTTCAGCTGCATCAGTAGGAATACTTGCCGGGTATTGATAACCTTCTTCCACGATTGCCCATACATCCGCACCAAGACTTTGCAGATATGCTTTTGTTCGTACCTTCCAGAATATCAGATTGCTTCCATTGAATAGAGGTGGCTTTATAGACATTACTCCTTCTTGACTTCCCATTGCGACGGATCTCCTTCAAGCGATCAAGCTTCTGCAGAAGGACCTGCTCTGATTCCAATTGTTGGGAAAAATACTCAGAGGGGGGGGTGAATCAGTATTTACTGCATATTCAAAACTTTTACTTTTTCTTGCTTCTAAAACCCATACGCTACTTTCCTGATACAGAATCGCGTATATACGCGGATACCCGTTATGAAACTCGCGTATACACAGAGATCTAACTATGTCATTAATTCTTCACTTATATCATTCCATCAGTCATTCATCAGATGTTTAATAAACAGTAAACAAGTGCAGTAAGAACAGAATAAGTCATCACAAAAAGCATCACACATGAACACCAGGATTTTTAGGTGGAAACCCAAGTCGAGAGAAAACCACCGCTGCAGTTGCTCAGCCTTCAATATTTTATTATAGAGAAAACATCTTACAACATATGTGCTGGTGCAGACTCAAACTTACCAAAGACGTTGTGCACCCACCGCTATGCTCGTCACACACTGCCTCGTGCAGACAGCGCCCAACTCGTTTATTTCACTCTCTCCTGGAAGGGAGCTACGACCCCCCGATCTCATTTACCAGCCTCACCTGGAAGGGAGCTACGACCCCCCGACTGAAGGCTACAACCCTCAGCACCTCTATGGACCACGTTTCATCAATTTTCACACTGGATCCAAAGCTTCCTCTAGGACACCACTTGCAGGCCACGTTTCATCATATTTTCAAACTGGACCCTTTCATACTTTTAAGCACAGTCAACCATGAAACAGATACATATAACTCACTGACAGATATCAGTAAACCAGCAGAACAGATCAGACATTTCTTACCACACACTTCAGCAAACCCTAGTTTGCATACGCGCTTTCCTTTCACTGATGTCGCGTATATACGCGCTTCCGTTCACACAAACCAGCGTATACCTCTGTACATATTTCATTACGCATACGCGCTTTCTCTTCAGCGAAGCCGCGTATATACGCGCTTCCTCTGCGGCAAAGTAGCGTATAGATCTTCAATCATTATAGAGCAGCATATTTCTTCAGATCAAATATTCAGTTCAGATTTACCCTTTTACTTCAGACAGATGTTCGCCTTATTTCAGATCTAATCCTTCCATAAACAGATCTAGCATATACAAGCACATTCCAGATCTAGATCTTCCGCTTCATCATTTCTTCATAGGTGCAACATAGATTCAGATCTATTATCAAACCTTTACCCTTTCCATTCAGATATACTTCATAGAGAAGTATTCATTCAAGCTCAGACATCTTGCTCCCACACTCATTATTTGCACAATGAATTTCTTCTCCTTATATAGGTTTACCCTTTTTCAATACCATGAGCCCCTTTTTCAATACCATGAGCCAAAACAATACCATGAGCCCAAAACTACATTACTTCCGATGATATTCCTGGACGGGGTCATTTAGACGAATCATTACCCAATACAATGGGTCAATACCATGGTGGTTACCCCTGGTTTTGCACTTTATGAGCGCTTTTTCCCATACGCGACTTGGAACGTTCTTTCCCGCGTGCATACGCGACTTCCCTAGGCAGATCCGCGTATGCCTGGAGACATACTCTTTTCATCATAGATCTAGCACATACTGAATTCCTTTCTTCATTGCCTTCTGTATACACTGTAGATACATCATATTTAGTTCATCAAGACATATTTTATCAAGCACAACTTCATCAAGTAAGTTGCCATCATTTTCATCAAGTGGGTTGCCTTTCAAGAGCAACACTCAGCATCATATTGCTAACAAACATCATTTACCAAGACCATCAAGTCAAGAATAACTTCATCAGGTGGATTGCCATCAAGGGCAACACATGTCAACACTCGCATGTCTTCATCTTCATTCAGTGGGTTGCCATCAAGGACAACATTCTGCATCATATTGCCAACAAACTTCATAACTCGCACACCGAGGCTGTTTGGAAAAATTGCATCTATTCCATACACAAGCTAGTAGGGTGACATTCCAATGGACTTCTTAAGTGTTAATCTGTCAGCCCATAGTGCATGTACTAGCTTTGTGTGCCAAGACTTCTTGTTGTCCTCTAGCAACTTCTTGATTATGTTTACCAAACTTTTGTTTGAGGATTTTGCTAACCCATTACCTTGAGGGTAATAAGCAGTAGAATGGCCCAATGTAATCTGATATTTGTGACAGAATTCAACCATCTTCTTGGATCTAAATGCAGCTGCATTATAAACGATGATCTTCCTAGGATAGCCAAATCTAGAGAGGATATGAGTCTCAATGAATTTTATGATGACAGATTCATTGGCTTGTCTAGAAGGGATGGCTTCTATCCATTTGGTGAAGTAGTCTGTTGCAGTGAGAATCCATCTATGTTGGGCAGATGATGGTGGATGGATTTCTCCTATGAAGTCTAACCCCCACTGTTGAAAAGGAGCTTCAACAGTGATTGGATGCAAAGGTAAGGGAAGCAATTTTCTTTTGCCTTCAAAGAGTTGGCTTTTATGACAGGCAATTATCATCTTGTGTACATCTAGAAAGAGGGTGGGCCAATAGTAACCAGCTCTAAGGATTTTTTTGGATGTTGTCTTCCAGTAGAGGTGGCCTCCACATTCTCCTTCATGGAACTCGTGTTTAACCTTCTCTGCATCATTCTCAGGCAAACATTTAATAAATAACCCACTTGCATTTTTCCAATAAAGACATTTATCTATAATGCAGTAGTTTATAGCTTTTAACTGTAAAAACCTTGCCTTTGTTTTTAATAAACCAAGAGGTGTATTCAGATTGAGCAAAACATATAGAATATCAGCATACCAAGAGGAATTCATAAAATGATTTTCAACAATGGGAGTTGACAATTCCTCTTGTTCATCTAAAATATTTATCATATTTATATCAAGAACTTCAAAATTTGATTCGACCATTAATCTAGCTAGTCCTTAGCCTTTAATGAGTTTATTGGGCTTGATTTCTAAATCATATTCAAGTATCACAGCTATCCTCTTACCTCTTTTACCATCTGGGTCTTGTGTTAGGATATATTTTACAACTAAGTTAGGTACATATGCAATTACATGGGAGTGTAAAATATAAACTCTAAAGTCTTTTAAATCTTTGACTAAGGCAAAGGCTTGTTTTTCCATAATGTTATACTTCAGAGGCACATCTCTCAATGTCTTACTAAAGAATGCAATTGGCTGCTCTTGTCCTTGTGGATTTTTCTGCAATAGGACAGCATCTATTGTATGTTATGATGCAAATGAAAAAATGTAAAAATCTTTTGAAAAATCAGGACTTATTAGAACTGGTGTTTTGGTTAATGCTTTTTTTACCAGTTCAAAAGATTTCTTTGCTTCTAAGGTCCACTTAACCCCTTGTTCCTTTTTCAGCATGTTTGTAATGTTTCTAAGGAGCTCAGCTAAGTTGGGTATGAACCTTCTCAAGAAATTAATCTTTCCAATGAAAGATTGAAGTTCCTTGATGTTTCTAGGATGAGTGATTTGCAATATAACCTCAATCCTCTTTGGGTCTATCTTTATCCCCTCTTCTGATATGATGTGCCCAAGAAGTTTACCTTCTTGGAGACCAAACAGTGTTTTTTTTGGATTTAAAGATATCCCAAACTTTCTGCATTTCTCGAATACTTTTCTCAAGTGTTCTAAGTGCTCTTCATCTATCTTGGAAA
Source organism: Pinus albicaulis (assembly GCA_034641835.2). Lineage (NCBI taxonomy): Eukaryota > Viridiplantae > Streptophyta > Pinopsida > Pinales > Pinaceae > Pinus > Pinus albicaulis. Next base: position 1,732,094,065 of record CM076580.1, on the reverse strand, counting down.
AAACAGTGACATCATCAAGGTAAATAATGATGAAGTAGCCCAATTCTTCCGAGAATGCAATATCCATGGCTCTCTGAAAAGTAGCACCAGGATTCATTAAACCAAAGGGAATTTTCACATACATTAAAGTACCCCAAGGTGTAGTAAAATTTGTATTTAATTGATCATCGGGATGTACTAATATCTGATTGTATCCTGAGAAGCCATCAAGCAAAGAAATTCTTTTAGAACCAACCACCCTTTGTAAAACGTGGTCCATCTTGGATAAAGGGTAGTTGTCTTTCAATGAGGCTTTGCTTAAGTTTCTAAAGCCTATACAAAGCCCTATATCTCATGTTTTCTTCCTAACTGACATTAGATTAGACACCCACTCTGAATATCTAATAGGGACAATAATACCAGCTTCATACATTTTCTTGATTTCCTTCTCAACCAAAGGTAACTGAACAGGGTTTATTATGTGCAGTTTTTGTTTAAATGGCTTTTGGTTTTCCTTAAGAGGTATCTTGTGCTGAATTATTTCAGTGTCATAGGATTTCAGATCCTCATAACTCCATGCAAAAACATCAAAAAATTCTTTAAACAGAGCTATATATTTTAGTTTGATGTGAGCTGGTAAATTTTTAGATAGTTTGATCATCTTTGGTTTTAATTTACTGCCTATATTACACTCTTTGACCTTAGTCTCAACAAGTTCCAGTTTGGGTTTTTTGGCCACATCATTGAAATCAAACAGCTCTTCTAAAGGGACCAGACCCTTTGGCATACTTTGATTGTTAGATTGTAGAGTTTCTAAGTCCTCTTTTCCTAACTCTGAACTAATTTCTATTGTGTTTTCAAGTTTGTTAGACAGCAAATTTATAGCAGCAATCTTTGGAGATTTTTCTTCATCATCAAGTATATTTTCTTCACTAGGATAGTCTGTTTCATAGCCTGAATCTGAACTTGGTAGTTCAAATTCATTTATGGACTGCAGGAAGTCTTCTATTTGTTTGTCTCCATCAAACACTTGCCAATATTTCTCGTTATCAGGGACAGCTGGTCTGAATTAAATTTGAGTTGTGCATTGTTTGGTTTCAAATGATGTTAAACATGTTCTAGCAGGGAAAGCTAAACTGTGGGCGAGGATATTCCTTTCTCTTGGGACAAAAATAAGTTGGGATTCCTCAAAATTTTTCAATAAATCCATGACGTCATTCCTGTAGGCTCTAAGTCTACGGTGTTTGACGCTATATTCCCCATTTACTTGCCTAATGATTAACTCTAAATCCCCATGAACTTTTTTTCTTTTGGCTCCTAATTTCTTTAGTAAGTGTAAGCCTAAAAGAAGGGATTCATATTCTACTATGTTATTCGAACACTAGAAATTTAATCTGTAGGAATGGCCTTCGGTGTGATTATTTTCCGTGTTATGTATCCAAATGCCTGCACCAACATTGCTCTTAGTGCAAGACCCGTCAAATTTCATACTCCAAAGAGGACTAGTTTCGGGTTCATCGGTTTGGTTACTATCCTATTCAACTAGTGTGCTTTCAAATTGTTCTTGAAGATCGGCACTATGTTGAATTTGTTTTAATTCTTCAGTTTTTTCATTGCGTTGAGGACTACTTTCTTGACTCTCAAGGTTTAAAAGCAAAGGATGAATTATTTGTAGCTCTAGACCTGCGTTTTGTTTGTTGTAGTTTTCGGGTTTAGCAAACTGTTTTGACACTTCTGTGTTGTCTTAATCCTCCTTTCTATCTGCCATTAATTCAGTTAAGGTCACTTTTTCACTGAATGTTTCATCATCGAAAAGGATAAATGAGTCAAGGCCTGTATTTATAGAATAAAGGGGAGAGTTTTGCGGTCTCTCGTGGCTAGTAACCATGTATTGCATATGAGACTCCCTATAAATTCTTCTTGTTTGATTAAAAACAGGGATGGTCGCATATGGCATATCCATCTACATAGTTCCTTGTAACTTAGCTCCCCAAGATCTTGATAACAGCATACCATTTTTTGGGGGTACATCAGCCACAACAATATCCATTACTAAACACTTGGCTGGAATTTGTGCTAAGTTTACATAGAGGTCTTTGATTAAGCCTAAACATTTCACTCTGCTTGAGTCAAAGGAGTAAAGATCTTTGTAAGGTCTGGTGATTTCAAGGCCTAGGCTCTCCATTACATCTTTGGGCATTAAATTATGAGAGGCCCCTGAATCATGCATAGCGTTGTGCAAAATCTTGTCATGAATCTGTAAACTTACATAAAAAGGAGGAACCGGTCCTTCTTGATATCTACCCTCAATCTTAGGACCAAAAATGAGCTTTGGTTGGTCATCATTAAGATTGACAGTGTCGTTATTCTCTTCTATGTTAAAATCCTTCAAAATTTGGGATCTATACACATTTTGGGTGGCTAATTCAGTAAGGGGAATAGAGATCTTTATTTTGGAAATTTCCTGCTCCAAACTAAAAGGTAGCTGACTTCTTACAAGGTTTGTTTCAGCTTTGTTAACCATCATTTTATCAGCCAGATCAACTTGCTGATTTTCTCTATTTACATTGGTTAGAATTGTTTTAACAGGAGCACCAGCTGAGGTACTAGCGCTGCTAAGATCTGAACTCTGTTTTTCATTCTTTTGAGTGCTTTTCTCTTTTTTTTTATCATAATTTCCAGCCACTGTTTTATCTTTCTGTTTTGTAGTCTTGGGTTTATTCACAGGGATGTTTTTTGTAGAATTTTCAGAGGTTTTGTTGTTGGGGTTTTCCATATTCTTTTTACTTCTAAGATCACACTCTTTTGGAGTTTCTATGATGAAATTTTCCATTTTTTGGTAGTAATGTTCATCTTCTACTCTTTTGTCATCATAGGGTGTGTATAGACCTTGTTTCCTATTGTAATGAACTTCAAAATCATCATTATCCACTCCCAACATATTCATGTCATCTTCCTCTATTTTTTCTATTGTTTCTTCAACCTCACTTACATAGTTTTGATGAAAAGGAGGAGTAATATGTTGATCATCCTCCCTTGGTCTATTATGAGGTTGGTTTCTCCTAAAATTCTGATTTTGGTTTTGATTTTTGTTTTGAAGGGCTGTTTGGTTTTGACTTGCTTGTGCTTTCTCAAGTATGCTCATATTTTTCATCATCTCCTCCATCATTCTTTCCATCTTTGAGCTAGATGTGGAAGGCGTAGATTCCTCTGTGAAGGACACTTTCTTCTCATTCCTCATTCTTGCTCTTTTCTCCACTAAATTAACTTCCACAGCAAGAGCTCCTTTTTGCATATCTTCAAGAGTCAAAGGATCTCTCTCTCTCTCAGCTAATAGGCCATCTCAGGATCAAATCCTTCAAGAAACTTGTTTAAAGCTAAGCCTTGTGGGGGTTTTAAATTTGGAGGAAGGGCATTATAAACACTATTGAACCTAGTGCAATAAGCTTGTACGCTCTCCCCAGTGTTTCTTTGGAGATTCTTGTAATCAGAAAGTATTCGGAGAGGGTTTTTTCTGACTTCCCATTTGTTTAAGAATAACTGATGGAAGGCTTGGAGATCATTAATACTGTGAGGGGTTAAGCCTTTGAACCATTTTCTTACTTCCCCCCTAAACTCTGAGCAAATAATCTAAGTTTGATAGTTTCATCATCAATCTCATTTCTATCAAAGTAGTCATTCATCTTATCCACATGTTGTGAAGCAGTAGTAGCATTACTGGCATCATAAAATGGTATCTTGGACTGATAGTCCTGTGGGAGATTGACTAAAGGTAAAGGAAGGACTAGGGGAGCATACCATGTTGCCATGATAGGAGGTTGTGGAAAAAGTGGGGGGTTTACAAGTGGTGGGTTGAAAAGAGGGAAAGTGGGCTAGAATGGAGTGGTTTGGACAGTGGATGTATGAAGAATAGATGTGGATGGACCAGCAATAGATTGTTGAGCTGACCTTGGATAAGAGACACCTAAATTGTAAAGGAAATGTAAATCAGGTGGTGTAGTTTCTCTACTACCAAGATGTTCACTTTGATCTGGGGATGAAAGTGAAGACTCTAAATCTGGCTGATCTATATCATCAAGTGACCTAGTTCTAAATGGATTTCTTAAGTCAACTTGTGATTCTTGTAGAGCTGCAAGGTTTTCAGGGACAGAATGAGCTCTATGGGGTGATCTGAAAACAGTTGAAGATTTAACCTCAGGAGACTTCCTAAGGATTCTTTCAGGGTTGTCAACTATCTCAGGAGGGTTAGGGTCAGGGTAGGCTCTAGTATGAATCTTTCTAGGAGCCACTATGTTGTGTTTTTCAGACCCAACTAAACAAGAAAATTTTAACCAAATATGACAATCTTTAAGAGGCTAACTGATATTTTAAACAAGAAAAATTTAATCCTAAAGTCCTCTAACTAAGTTTATATGATTTTATGATGATAATGGGTCTTCCCAATGGAGCCTTAAGGTCTTTTTAGGATTGTGGAGTCACCAGGTGGAAATTTTTAGCTTTTTTGGAGGTAAAAGGTTTTATGGTCCACCACCATGTTTATTTGAATACCAATCTGAAATATTTTTGGGTTTTCTAAGTTATTTCAGTCCTATGGGTTCTAAGAGTGTCCTAAATCCATTTCAACACTTAGCTACGGTGATGAGACAAAGAGATTTTACTCTTATGGCTAAGCTAGTTGATCCTTCAAGGTTTGATAAGTTCTTATGAGAATCCTAAGGTTTCCTTAGTTTGTCACTGATTCAAAATAAGTTCTATCATGATTACCATTTTCTTGGTAGTGCTTGAAGAGGGTTGCTTGTACATAAGGGGTTTTTATGAGATCTTAAGGGTACCTAAGATGACATTTTACTCAGTTCCCCAGTGGAGTCACCAGAAATGTTATGCCTGTGGCTCAACTGGCTAATAAACCAAATTTTCTTGAATCAAGTGTTTTCCTGAGGTCCTTAAGCATGTATAGGTGTAATTTCTCTCAGAACTCCCCAGTGGAGTCACCAGAAATTTTATGCCAGGTGGCTCAGCTGGCTAATATACCAAATGTTCTTGAATCAAGGGCTTTCTGGAGTCTTAAGGTGTACTTAGATTCTCACTAACTCAGAAATCCCTAGTGGAGTCGCCAGAAATGTTATGCCTGGTGGCTCAACTGGCTAATAAACCAAATGTTCTTGAATCAAGTGTTTTCCTGAGGTCCTTAAGCATATATAGGTGTAATTTCACTTTGAACTCCCCAGCGGAGTCGCCAGAAATGTTATCTCCTTGTAATTTCAGAAGATTGATGAGACCAAAACTGCAGGGAGGACATTGGAACCACTTTGGGATTCTAGGATCTAGCCCTCCTGAATCCAGAGAGGGATCTCTCTATAAGTGCAAATATTGATTTATCTTTAGGGATTTTGGGTATGATATTTAAGCTAGTTATTAAGAACAGGGTTTTTGTTTGGTTTTGGATGGTTGAGCATGATTTTTAGTTGAATGGAAAGTCCTAAAATGAAATAGTTTCAAAGGGGTGAAGATGCAAGCAATCAGAACAAGCTTTGGCTGATAGGATAGATATGACGCTGGTTTTTAGTCCATTGGGATATGGAGTCATAAAAGGGTTTAATTGTGCAACAATTTCAAGAGTCATCCAAGGGGAAAGTCATCTATATCACAAGATCTCTTAGATAAAATGATGGAATGGAACGATAAAACTGTTGAAGGGGTGGAAAAAGACAATAATTTCAACTAGGATTTATCAGTCTTTCCAAACAAGAAAATCCTTTTTAAGTAACTATTTTAAACCAACCAAAGGACAGGGCTAACCATAGACTTCTTTGGACAAGCTTGTATTAAAGCTAACTTATCAGACAAACAATCCAGTAATCCACATAATTACTTTCAGAAGGGATGAAAACAGATAAGAAAAAAAGTGCAGCCTAAGATCATATAAGATACTTTTAAATCTAAACTACTTTCAGCATACTCTTAGGGCAACTTTTAGAATTACCTTTGGAGAAAGAAACTAGAAGACAGGGCAAACCATAAACTTTTCTAGTCAAACTCTTCTAAGCATAAAATGAAAATATCATTCAAGAACTTCCTTTCAAGCTTTGCACATCAAGACAGGGACAAACCAACATTCCTTGATAATGTTTACACTTAACTTAAGTCATTTTTAAACACACAATTTGGAGGAAAACATTGAGATAAAGCTTATTAGTCAGAGAAGGGTATTGTAAACAGTAAACCCTAACTCTATTCTTGTTGTTCTTTATCAAAGAATAAGTGGAAAAAATGGCATACATGAAAGGAAAACAATAACACAAAAAGAAGTACTTCACCAGTGATATAGACTAGGATCCCAAGAATCAACTTGTATATTGATGTCAATCCAGTTACAAACTTCAAGTCCAGTGTTTCAGTACAACAGTCATCTTCTCTTCTTAGCCTAACTTATTTGATCACAAACAGAGCTTCAAGAGCCTCTGAACACTATTTACATGTAGAAAGTTTCGAGCACAAGTATTATATCAAAGTTCAGCAACCAACCCTTTACAATGTGCTCCTCAAGAAGATTTTATAGGAAAATGAGGAGGTGGATGAGAAAAAAGATCTATAGGCTCAATTAATATAGTTTAATGCTTCTTGGCCTTTAAGGGGCTCAATGGAGAATATTTCAGATATTTCTCTGTATTAATTGTTTTCATTAAGTTTTTGATCCTCTTAGCAGAGTTTGTTGACCTTTACAATTATTTCTTATCTTTGTAATAACTCTGCTGACAGTTTGTAATAAGTTCTTTGATCTAAAATAACTATTCAGTTGCCTTAAGGCAAATATCTTCTGTTCTGGTAATAACTACGCTGCTTTTGAATGCTTTGAGGCTGCAGGTGGCTTTTGGTAGCTGGAGAGAATTCAATTAGCCTTTGATGTGGCAGTGGAGGCTTTCTCGAACTGATAGATATTATTGTTTTGACCTAAAACACGACTAATTTGCTTCTGATCTGTGTGTTAGGCATAATTAGGCCTAATTTATGTCTTATGTTCTTAAAATTGTGCTTAATTGAATGGATTAGGCTTTTAGATAGTCGATTTAGGCCGTAATCCCTCAAAACTGCGTAAACAACCTTCAATTCTTCATCTTTGTTGTGACTAAATTCTTTAACACTGATACTCTTTACTTGATTAAACTTTGTTGTGTCTTGTTGATGTGCAAGCATTACAGAGGCTTTATAATGGCATCAGTGCTCATGAGGGACTGATAAAACATAATGGGAAAACCCTGTAGAATGATCTCTTTGATGAATAATGGCCTGAGGGATCGTCATCCCCGGCCTTCAATTTTTCTTTAAAACAATCGAAAAACCATTAAAACCTACACAAACAAACAAAAATTAAGAAAATCCTGCAGGGTAAGGTTTAAACTGCTTTGGAGGTTTTAGGTTAGATCGTGACCGTTGGATGAAAGCATCCAATGGCGAGGATTGCTCGATGGGGTTAGCTGGGAGGCAGTTGAATAAAAGGTGGGGAGATTAAGTCAGAACCATTGATCCGCAAAGATCAATGGTTGAGATCAATCATGGATATATAATATGGAGGGGCCACTTTATAATGAAACAGAAGAAATTATAAAGAAAAATGGTCGAAAACCTTTAGCGAAAGGAAAAAGGGTTAAAATGAAATTTGGGGTTTCCGAACGATCCTGGGCCATTGGATTGGATTATTCCACAGAGATCAACGGCGAAGGTTGATTGATGAAGATCTACAGGGAAAAGGGGAGGGCGATGAACTGAGGGCGAGATTAAACTAGGACCGTTAGATCTCAGAGATCAACGATGGAGATTAAAACTGAGGGGATGTAGTGTGAATGGGGCTACGCGGTTTCGGCCATAGAAACCACTGGTTTTGTGCGATGAAAAGGAGGGAAGGCATTATTTCCTTTTTGAACGCAATATGCGTTAACCACTGACACGTGGCCTTTTAGAACCACCCACATCACGTGATTTTGAAACGTTAACCTTTGGGCTTAAAATCACGCGAAACCGCGCACTAGCCGTCAGATCTGGGGCGTCAGATCGAACGGTCATGAGGAGAGCACGATGGCGATGAGATGCATGAGCGAAAAGAGGTGGGGCAGGGTCAAGGAGGTTTTAATCTGGACCGTCAGATCATGGAATGGATGGTCAAGATTAATTAATGGGGGTGGTAGGTCCCAAATGAGTTGGGCCTATCAGGTTGAATATGGACCATTGGATGAAACAAATCAACGGCTTAGATTTAATCTTGGGGTTAATGGAATAAAATATGAGGCGAGGGGTCGGGCAGAGAATGGGTCATTGTGAGCTGTTGATCTGCAGAGATCAATGGTGGATATTCAACGAAAACTTTATATAGCAGGATTTCATGAATTTTAACAAAGGGTGTTAAGCTCCAATCTGGACCGTCGGATGTATGAGATGGATGGCCTAGATCCCATCACAAGGTCACCAATCGGAGAGGGGGAGAGGAAAGGCGCAATGGTTTTTGCGATGTGATTGAGTGAGGACCGTTGATCTTAGAACTAGATCAACGGCGGAGATTAAGTTACGGGTGCCAAAGGCCGATATGCGGGCTTATGAACAGAGCAATGTGGGACGTCAGATCTGGGCCTGGCGAGGAAGATCAATGGCTAGGAAGCCATCGCAAGGTGGCCAATCAGAGGGGGGCAATAACTATTAAAATATGTTCAATGAAAAAACTCCGATGCAATTAGTGCTCGGGACTTAATCGCTTGGTCTTGGGCGCAGGTTATATGATGGGGAAGTGGTTTGGGGTTTAGCACAAAAGAGCTTAAGGCCTAATCACATCGGAAGATTTGAAGGAAAAAAACAAAGGATTTGTTTGTTTAACTCCGATGCGAGATTCCGACGATCATCGATCGGGGAGTAGATCAACGGTTGATAATTCACCAAACAATAAACTGTCGGGTCTCGTTAAAATATAAGAAAATCAAATTTTTTATAAAATACAAAGGAAAATTTGTTTTGGGGAGGGTTTTTTTATGGTGTTTAGCGCCCGATTGTGGGGCTTGGGGTTATATGTAAAGACAAAGGAATTAGGAGTTAGAAGAAAAGGGGCCAATCGCATTGGAAACCTTTTTAAAGGAAAAAGGTAACAAGAGGAAAAGAAAAGCCCGATTGCGATTGCGCGAAAGGGGCTTAACTGTGGGTCACCGCTCCAAGTCTTATGCAGAAAAAGGAGCTGGGGGCTAAGGCCAAAGGGGCTTAGGGCCTTAGTTAAAAAATGGGGTTTTTAGGCCAAAACAATAGATTTTCAAGGCTTTTTTGGCTTTCGGTAGAAGCGGAAAAAGGGTTTTTTGAGCCTTTAAAGGGAATTTTGAAGTAATGAAAGGTAAATGAAGAGTTTTATGAATGAAATGGAGAAGGGAAAAGGAGAAGGGAAAATGAGGGAAAAAGAAACTTTTCAGCAGTCTTTTCCTTTGGTAAACAGCAGATTTTTCATATTTTTAAGAGGGAAACAGCAGTGAAGATTAATCAAAGGACAAGATATCTTCACAAGACTTCAAGAACTAACAATCTGGCAACAAATTTTTTTCTTGAAGGCTTAAAACATGATTTAGCCACCATTTGATATGAAAAATTTTATAGGTGGCTAACATTTCGAACCATCAAAAAATAGATTCCAAAATAAAGATTGTTTTGGAATTTGACTGCTAAAATTAACACATCTAGAAGAGTCTGTTTGAGAAAAGTTTTCAACTTGAGAAGTAACAGTATTTGTTGAAAAAGGTTAAACCTGAGCATTAAATGAACCAAGGGATGGTTCTTCTGAATAATTCCCTATGATATTATTAGTAAAAGCTATAGGTTCATTTGGCCCCTCCAATTCAATAACTGTGTCTTTCATAAATTTCTCACAATCAATTCTTATTTGACTTGGTTTACCATTATATGGTAACCACATATGTGACCAGTCAGTAGCAAAATATCCATGTAATTTCTCATACCAATCCCTACTTATAATAAGGCCATAAAACTCAGGAATGTCTGCGACCAAAATATAAATCACTAGTGATACTTTTGGATTAGATGATACTCTGATAGATACTGATAACATTTTTCCAATAACTTCAACTTTTGTTCTATCCAATTGAACTATATGTACAGATTTTTTTTGAGGAGTGATATTTAATTTTGCACACACTGTTCTTGGCATAATTTTTAAAGAAGCCCTTGAATCAATAAGACAATTATGAAGATTCTTGTTAAAAATTTCATAAGTCAAAAGAAAACGAGGATTTTGAGAAATAGATCTATCACCGATTAAAACAAGATCATTGGAATTCACTTTATTGATAGGTGATAGAGGTTTTCCCATATCTTTTGAAGCTTGTGCTATAACTGGTGGTTGTATCGATTCTACAAGAATTGCTTTGAGTTCTCTAAGAAAAATCTTTTGTTATTGTTTGAGTTTGGTCATTTCATGTAATGAGGTATTTGCCTTGATCTTTTTCATATCTTCTACTATGTTGTATTCGACTGTCTCTGATACAATCAAAGTTTTTGAATTTGTAGAAGGATGTGATAAAATCATATTTGTTTGCACAGTTTTAGATTTTTTGATTCTTTCTTTCGTAGGAACAGAATTTTGTTTGGGATTTGACGCAATTGGATCTAAAGAAGGTTTACTTCTTGTAGATACAGGCTTAGCTTCATTTTCTTCCTCTGTTGGAAGAATGAAATCCCATAAACCATTTAATTCAAATTCTTCTTCAGATTCTAATTCATTTTCAGAAGGTGAGGGATCTTTAGTGTCTTGGTCAGATTCAACGTTTGAAATTTCATTTGGAGGTTGAGATGTTGAAGAAGGATTTTTCTTGAATGGACAAAATGATTTTTTAGCGGTTGAAGTTTCAGCAACTTGTTTCTTTATATCAATCATATCATTTGACATAGTCTTTAATACTTTTTGAAGACCTTCAAGATCAAATGGATCTTTTGAGATTTTCTTTTTGGAATCTTGACTAAATGTCACTTTATTTGTTATCCTTTCTTATATCTCTGATCGTTTCTCTAATGCTAAAATCCTTTTCTCTACTGCGAGAGCTTCTTTCAAGTTTTCTAAAAGAGTAGATTTATTAGCTCTATCTACAAAAATATCTATATTCGAAGGTAAAGAAGAAATATACCATTCTATTTGTACATCACATTAGGTTTAGCAGCAGTTGGGATTTTATTTAATAATCTGTTGAATCTGGAGTTGAAATATTTAACCTTTTCACCTGAATTTACTTTGAGATTAGAAAGGGCATTGATTAAAGATGCAACAATTCTATCATCTCCAAATTTTGCAAGAAACACTTGTTCAAAAGTTGACCAATCAGCAATAGATCCTGCTAGAAGAGAAAAGTACCAGGATCCTACAGATCCTTGTAAAGTGTATGGAAATAATCTAACTACAACATCTTCATGAATAATTGCATTTAAATTCATGGCCAACATAAAATTATTGATGTGTTCTTCAGCAAGAAGACCATCATCTGGATTATATTTAGGTAACCATTTCTCTGGATGATCTGGGAGAGCATTAGGATTTGCTATTAATACAGCACCAGGATTCGTCCAAAGTTGATTAGCCATAATTGGATTTGGATTTTGTGAAGATGTGGAAGTAGGTCCAGAAGTAGAGGTAATGGAAGAAGAACTTAAAACTGGAACAATACTACTCGTGATAGCACTAATTGTTTGAGTGGAAAAAATGGAAGATAGAGAAGATGTGGATTGATTGGAAGAATATGAAGGAACAACTGAAGGAAAATTTGATGTGACTTCACCTGCTTCTGATTTTGATATGGATATAGAAACTTTTCTGTGATAAGGTTCTAATGGAAACTCCAAAGGGTAAATTCCAAGCTTCTCACTTCTAGATTGAGTTAAAATACCAATGTCTCTAAATAAATAAGTAACACTTTCCTCAGATTTTTCTTGGTTAACAGGCTTTTCAGCAGAGATTGATATTCCTTCTAATTTTTGAATTAAAGACTGAATTTACGGAGATTCAGGAATGAATTATAAAGTAGATGGACGACGTGATACTTCAGGGGATGATGGAAAGGTTTCTACTACTTCCAATTTCTGAGTTGGTGATCTAGATTGTGGTTGAGAAATCGTAGAATGCTTTTGAGGAGATCGACTCTTATGAGGGCTTTGAATTTTAGACTTATCTACCATTCATAGTCAGGCCCTCCTTCTAGCGCCAAAAATGTTGAGGCCTCATAAATCCGTGGTAACAACAAAGGGTGATAACCACCCAGTCCAGACCTTAAAGCAGCTCCTTTTATGTTTGTGGTAGTGGCTCTAACTGGGTGTGATGGGACCAGTTTCCCAGTTTTGGTTTTTGTATGATAACTTGTTGGGTTTCTACCAAAACATTTTGGAATGATGAATTACTAAAAACTAAGACAAATTTAACTCTAAATGCAAGACTTTGAATTAAATTTAATCTAACCCAGTATATAATATCTCAATGCAATCTAGAAAGATATCTATTGAATCTGTCATGAAATCAATTCAAATTTAATAGAATTATTACCATGTAAGATGATTCTCTTGAAAAATTAGTTAATTAAAGAATATGAAACATATATCGCATTTTCTAATGACCATATATAAAATAACTATTCTCTGTCTTTATACTGTACATTAGTGCAGTAGATATTTCAGACATAAACAATTAATTTCATATATGATTCATGAAAGTTGTGTTCATCACTAATTTTTAGAAACAAAAATAGCATACATGATATTAGTACCAGTTGTGTATTACTCTGCCTATTAGGTCAGTGATAATAGGTCATATCCAGTCCTTCAATCAAAGAGTTGTTCAAAGAATACAAAATTGCACTAGGCATTGACAAACAAAATGATATTTATAACTGAATAAGGTCGTGTTCCATTATTTCGTCAAGGCAATCACAAACCTACTTACAATTAAGCATTCTTTGCAAATGTTCTCAATAAAATTCTGGACCCTTCTCTAAATGCATGAGAAGGGTTTAAATACTAAAACTAACTACAAACTAAATTAAATATTTTACAAAAATGTAGAGGAGGTTTCAAACAACCTTCCTCTAACTTAAACAATAATCTAGGAATTTAAAACTGATAATCCTGATTCTAAGGATTTTGCATCTTTTGCGGAGTATGGTCATGCAGTTTGTAGATATCTAGCATTGTCTTGAGTTGAAGTGTCTAAGATATTCATGACTGGATTTGATTTTTGAAGATGGAATTTGAAATTGTTGACTGAGACTTTTTAGCTGATTTTGTGAGAAGTAGAAGCGTTTGCTGCTGATGGTAAGGTTTGATTAGAAAATTCCAAGAATTTTCTTGATCAAACTTATTAACTTTCTTGATTACTTCTTCCTGTTGTTATGCTCTCTGTGTCCATTTCAATTCTATTTCTTTTGTCAATGAAAACACATCAGACGTGTTTTCTTCAATAAGTCCTGTTTTGAACAATTGGTCACATAAAAGCTGTATGACCTCATTTAATTTTCTGAATGTCTTAATTGCTGCTTTTTCTACTCGGGAAATCTGTGTTTTCCACTCTGTAAATAATAATTCTCCATGAAACTTATCTATCTGAGGTAGATTAGCTTGTTTTCCCATATCTGAATCTTGTCATTGAATATGTTCTTCAATTTCATCATTAGGATCATATAGTCTCCCGGGCATAAATGCTAGATTTAACATCTGAATATTAGGAGCCTCTTTGTATGTATGGCCAATATTGGCCAAAGCAAAAGTACCGCACTGTACAGGGAATGAAGGCCAAATATCCCTTTTGTCATCCTTTAACTGTTTGGTGACACCATTAATAATTTAATAAGCTATTTCTCTCCCAAACAATATATCAGGAACATAATATGGCAAAACATGTGGAAGAGCAAAACTTTCAAATACTCGAACATATGTAAATTTCTCTTCAGCAAACCATCGGGCTATAGGAACAATATCTCTACTGACTTGTTTGGAAACCCTAGGGATATTTTTATCGAAAATCATTTGATACATAGGCAACATAACTCTATAATAGACTTTATAGAAATGCAAGTGGTATTTGGACTCCCAAAGTTCTTTATGGTAAATATGGATTGGTGTAGGGTCTGTAATGGTCCATTTCCAACCCATGATTGGAAATGTAGAAGTATAACAGATGGAATCCATAACATAAGCGAACATGAAAAATGGTGAATTTCCTTGAGGTGAAGCATTCCTTTTATTCCTATATTCAGCAATATGTTTGGCTAAATAATTAGATAAAAGGTCTGCCTAATTCAAAATGGATGAATTGACGATTGCGTCAATTAAGGGAACCCAGTCTCTAGAGAACCTAGTAGTATCAGGTCTAGAAAATAACCTACACAACATACCAGCAGCAAAGCAATAGGGATGAGGGATTTGTGCAATGGGGTACGTACCAGATTTGTCTTGCTTCAGTTTTCACTCATAGTCCTTCCACTCATGGATGACCTTGATGAGATCTGGATGTTTAGCTTTGAACATTTGCACATATATATTGTCATACTTTTATTGCGGAGCTGGTAAATGATACATGGCTGCCAAATATTCAGCTTTAAAATAACCCATAGTCACTCCTCTGGAATTCTTAAACACTCTATCTTCATTTTCAACTGCCCACTTGATCATATCTGTTTAAGGCATAATCTTTGGTCTTGTGGCTATCTTATGAAAAAACGAGCATGCAACGTCGAAAAGGGTTGCATTGGAAGTGATATCAGTGCCTGTTGCAGATATATTTGTTATCACTTTTGGCCCTTCATCCTCAAAGAGCTTATACATAGCTTCCCATGATGAGACATCGCAATCCTTGTTACAGACAATGTCTGAAAACAGCGAGGGCATATCTGTATCTTCTGAGGACGATGCTTGAGACACCTCTTTACCCTTCTTACTCATCTCTGGCTTTCTTAACTCGATAACTAATTTCCTAAAAATGAAATGAAATATATCATATAACGAGTAATTACAAAGATGTATTAGAAATTTATTTCAAACTCATGCGAAAGATTTTCAATCTTATCAATCCTCTCTTCATAATTCATTATGATTTCAAAATTTAATGCTTGACATGGCTTCGCATGTAATACTTATTAATCATTTAAAGCTGTTAAGATATAAAATTCAATCTGATATGACATAAGTTGCTTTTCACACGCTGAGATCATTAAATGCGCAAATCGCAATGATTTATTATAATATTTCGTGATTGTCTCGTAAACATTGCAAAATGCGATCTGCGCAAATCGCAGATCACAAGATTTAAAAGATATATTTAAGTCTATAATATAAGTCACGTGCGATGCGATTTGCGAAAGCCAAAATGGATGTGATGTGTAAAAGATTTATATTTTTGAGTTTATTCGCTTTGTCGGGTCCGCGGTCATCACAACTTTTATCACTTTATTCCTTTAAGTCTTAACTAAATCAAGTGTGATGCGAAAAAGGAAAGTAAAGCTTTCTAAAGAGTGATTTTCGTTGTTCGCAGATTTTATGCTTTAATATTTCTTTTAAAAAAAAATAACATATATGATGAGCGATGCGCTTTTTAGGCAGGAATTTTATTTCCTAAGTGTTTTTTTGAAAGGATTTTCCTATTTATTTCTAAAGGGTCCCTATTTATAAAAATAAATGGGGGGTTGTTGTATAGTACAACAGGTTATCATACTCTGAGAGGATTTGAAGAGAATTTTTCTTAGTCTCCCACTTTTTTATGAATGTTTGATAAAGGGAAGGGAGGTCATGTATGTTGTTAGGGTTAAGTTTTTGAACCATTTCTTTGCTTCTCCTCCTAGACTTTGGGAAAAAATCTCATTTTTATGGTCTCCTCTTCTATTTCTTGGTAATCAAAAGCATCATTCAACTTATCTACATGTTTTTGGGTAGTGGTAGAGTCAACTCCAGTAAAGTGAGGGATTTTAGATTGGTATTCCTGTGGCATAGGCAGTAAAGGTTGTGGTAGTACCAGAGGGGCATACCATGCTGCCATCATGGGAGGTAATGGAATCCAAGGAAGATTTCCAAGAGGAGGTTTTATGAGTGGAGGTGGGGGATGAAATGGAGTGGTTTTCATAGTGGATGTATGAATGGGAGTGGCAGATGTACAGCTGACTGATTTTGAGCAGATTTGGAATGGAAGGAGTCAAAGTGTTGGAGAATCTGAAAATCAGGAGGAGTGGAAAGAGAGGCTTCTCTACTAGGACTCTGTTGAAATTCTGTAGGCTCAAGGTTTGTCTAGTCTATCCCACTTTGAGACTTAATTTTGAATAGGTATCTTCTATGGTGTAAGTCAAATTGGGTATATTGCAAGGCTATGAGGTTTTCAGGGACATAACTTGTTTTGTGAATGGGTCTAAAAATAGTTGAGTCTTCAATCCTAGAAGTTTTCGATAAGATTCTTTCTAGGTCATCAACTATGGTAGGAGGATTTGGGTCGGGGTGAGATCTAGTGTTGATTCTGTGTGAAGCCAGATTTCATAGCCAAAGCACAGAGAGGCTGAAAGTTTATGAGAGTTTGAAAAATAGACCTATCTGTAAGGATACTAAGTTCACACAGTATGTAACTAGGCTTTACACTGTTATTACTTACTGATACATTCCCAGGGGAGTCTGTGAGAACTAGTGGGGTCAACAGGGCTACTAAAAACCAGTGAAGTCACCAGATGGATGATGCTTACAATTTTGAGGATGTACTTGTTTTCCACCATCAACAACTAAATACAAATCTAGGGATGTTTTTGGGTTTTCTGAGTTCTTTATGTAACACTAATCCTTTCAATAAATGTTCTCCAGTATAGTCACCATGGTGCTAGTATGATGAATCAACCAGATATCACTTTTGGCTACCACTTGATTTATCTAATTTTGGCAGGGGATTTGTGAGTTCTTAAGGAATGTCTAAGCTTGTTACTTACTCAGACTTCCCCATTGGAATCGCCATTATGTTAGGTCCCTATAATTTGTCAGATTGGCAAGACCAAATTGAACAAGGGTAACATCAAACCAATTTTGGATCCCTAGGACCTAGCCTTCCTGGACTCAGAGAGGGCTCTCTCTATATTTGTGTAAAATATGTAACGTGATTGATTTTTAGTGTTTTTATTTTAGGATAGTTATAATGATATGGTTTGTTTGTTTGTTTTTTTTGGTTGGGTTGTTTGTCAAGCAGAACATATATAGTAAGAGAGGTTTAAACCATTGGGCTGTGGAGTACAACAATAGGTCAAGGGTGTTTCAGAGGGCAAGTTAACAAATCCAAACGGATCTTCAAAGCTTATGTGAGTGAAGTGAACATTAAATTGTGAGATTAGTAGGTTTAAAGGGCAATTAAGAATCCTTTAACATGTACTATAACAAGAAAATTCTTTAAGAACACTATGCATAAGAAAGAATCAAAGGACAGGGCACACCATAAACTTCTTTAACCAAACCCTAGCAAGTAAAAATAAAGACAACAATCCAGCAAACCCTAGAGAGCATTGAACTCCTAATTTCTCTAAGTATCTACCTTTGGAGAAAGAAAACATGCAAGATAACACATAAGTAATGATTAAAGAGTAGGGAACTCCTAAATTCCTTAATCAAACTGTAAGACCTTCAAAGCAACCATTTCAAGAAAGACTAAAGGATAGGGCAAACCATAAATTTCTTTATCCTAAACCCTAATTAGTAAACTTCAAAGAAAGCCTTGAGAATAACATTTCAAGTATAACCAAAGGACAGGGAAAACCATAAAATTCTTTAGCCCTGCTCTACTAATTTAATTCTCAAGGAAACAAACTAGATGAACATGGAGAAATAGGGAACTCCTAATTTCTTCAAGAAAACCAAGTAGAGGAAAACATCTAAGCAATAGAAAGCATACAGAGTTAAGGTGACTCTAAACAACATGTATTAACCTAAACTTTATGTTCTACTCCATGAGAAAGATGAAATAATATGAAAACATAAGAAGACAAGTACTAAATGAGAAATACATCACCATTAACCATGTTCATGAATCATGAAAATGTGCTTGCTCCATTTCCATTCAAATCAAAACATTCACGAAACTCCAAAGCCAATTTCTTCTCAACTCCAAGTCTGTGATATTGAGCTCAACAATCAACCAACATGAAAAATGAGGCCTCCATGCAGTATTTAACTTGCAAAGGAGCACCAAAACCCTATCTAGGGTTCCAAAATGTCATTAACTACAACATAAATGCATTTGACCATTGTGACCATGCAAGGCCCAAGGCACAAATATCCCAACTGCAAAAATAACTTCTTACATAAATTCTAAGCTAACACTAGAGATATTTGTCTAGTAAGCCATCAAAATATATTTTCCATTAACTCCTTGTGTGTTTTGTTGACTTTCTGGCAAGGGCGTAGCGCTAACACTGGGAAAATTGTCATGTTTTGTAGCTGAGATTTGGAGGCCTTCCCGGTGTCCAAATGAGATCCATGATAGCTCATTGGAAAGCCTGTCCTGTCTAGTTTCCAAAAATACCTTTATTTTTCAGAATGAACTCCATTTACCTACTCAGAACCCACTTTTTCCAATATCTATAAGGGTGCATCGCCAATGCTGAAAAGAGGGCAGAAAGGTGATTGTTTGCTTGTTTTGGAACTTTTGGAGGACCAATTCTGCTCCAAATGACCTAAAATTTTGTGTGGGTGATTTCCTTGGCCTGATTAACATAAAAATTCAAATTTTTCCTCCATTGGGTGCCCCAAAAATAGCACAGCGCTAGTGGCGCTGCACGCTTGACCCTTCAAAACAGTAAAAAACTCAAAATCATCAAAAATGTGCCAAAATTTGGATTTTCCTTGCTAATCATATCTGGGATGCTTGTAGGGATGCATCAGCAATAATTTCAAGCTTTTATTTCTCTTTTACGTCCTTTAGGGATTGAATATTTGCAAGGGCTCTTTTGAGCTTGGCCCTTGCAATCTTGGTTCTTAAGGCATAATGCCTTTCCAACTTCTTTTGCATGTCAAGGTCTCTCTTTGTCTTCTCCAGTTGATCCTCTAAGTGTACATTTGCCCTATCTAACCAGGATTCCCTATCATAGTCTATTTCCATGGCAAGCAGCTCACTTGGAGTGAGTTGCTCTGCCAATGTTGTCTCCTGCTCCCTTTCTTTGGCTAAGGCTTTCTTCAATCCAATTGTCCTTAGCCTCTTCTTAGGAAGTTGTTCTTCCTCTTCTTCAGTGTCACCATGAGTGCCCAAGACCTTGTCTAGATTTTCCTTGGCTCTTCCAGCCTATTTCCGAGCTCTAATAGCTTTGAACTCACATATGGATTTCTCTGTCTCCAGCTACTTGTTTTCAACCTCAAGAAAGTTTATGACATTCTTAGCCCTACCAATGTTTGTTTGTAGATCCTTAATTTGAGCATCCTTGCTTTGGAACAACATGCTTGTGATTATCTTCTCATTTTCATCATCACTGTCAAGGTGAATAAGTTGAAATTCTTGTTCAGTCTCATGTTTGTCTTCCTCTTCTTCATCAATGACCTTTTCCATACCTTTGTCAAGATGTTTGGTTGAAGTAGAAGGAATGGCCCCTTTCCTCTTAAGGGCAGAAAACACATGCCTATTTCCCCTCTGGGAGGTCAAAGGAAAAGGCTCAATGTTACTCATCTTAGTGCCATATGTCTCACTTCCATCATCACTGCCATCATCACTGCTCTCATGGCTCTTTGACCTACTGCCATCATCACTCTTTTCTTCATTTATTTCCTCCTTGTCATCTTCTTCACTGATATGTGTCTCATCACGATTTGCCTCACTGCCCTCATTGCTCTTTTCCTCATTGTTTGATTTCTCATTATTTTCTTCCTCATTGGAATCTAACTCACTGACATTTGCCTCACTGTTTGATTCCTCATTTCCATCTTCCTCATTGTTTGATGCACTAGTGCCATGAGATGATAGTGAGGATTGTGAGGGTGATGAAGGAGAATCATCATGAGGTGAAGGTATGTGAGTGAGAGGTGATGTGGAAAGGTCATCATGGGGTGAAGGAATGTGAGTGGATGGTGAAGCATGAGTAGTAGGATGTGATGGTGAAGGAGGAATGGGAGGATAAGATGTAGGTATATCTTGCTCAGGATGGGCGTGTGCAGTAATAAATACTTCATTGGCAATGAAGGTCTCCCATGGAATACCTTTCTGTTGTAGTTGGTGCATAACAACCATTTTAATGAGTGAGCGAAGGAAGAAGCTTTGCATCTGCTAAGGGAAATCTCTCTTTTGCACTATATAGGCCATTTTTTCAATGCTTCTATAGAGGTAATAGGGTATATGCAGCATCCTCACCCTAGTAAAATGCATAAGTAGTCTGATGTGATATGAGTAAAGACGGGAGAATATTCCTTCACATGTGAAATATTTCATTATGATCCTCATTATGAGTGCATATCTATCAAGCAGATGTGAAAAATGAAAGATAGATTTGTGGTGATCCTTATACCTAGGTTTCAGATATGGCTCAAAGTAGCTCATCTCTAGGCTTTCCTGCTTGAACCATTTCTCACCCACACTTGGTATCCCAATGGCATTGGCAATAGCATTTGTAGATAAATAAAAGGTGACCCTTGCAAGGTTTACTTGTTTTTCATGCAAGTTAATGATAAAGAGTCTAGTCAACTCAGGGTGGTTTTGCACCTGTTGCACCTTTTCACAAAAATCAAAGCATCCTACATCCTTGAAACATGAAACAGTTAGGGGAGATGCCATTAGATCCCTTGTGTTTGGGGGTTCAAATCTGTTGATCTTTCCACCTTTGTGCTCATGCCTACTTAGCATTTGAGCCTCTATATCACTACCACTGTCTCCCTCTCTTGACATTTTGAAAACTCTATTTTGCCAACCTTGGAGTGTAAATGGAAATGAAATGAAGAGATGGTGATGAAATGGAATTTTAGGCTAATGAGGGAATGAGTAAGTGAGGGTATAGGTATATCAGGCTGAGTGAGAGGCTAAAAAACTTAATGACAACCCCAGTTGTGCAATTACCCTTTGTTTCACTAACACTTTTTCTAGGAAGATGAAGCAATTGAACAAAGTGTTTTCAACTTCTTGAAGCTTAGGGTTTGATCTTTAGGGTTTCAACTTATTTCAATTACAATCATCCAAAAGCTTGAAAATGTGGTTAGGGCATCCACCTACCATTTATCATTGTCTTGGAGGAACTTGGAGGAAGCTTGAAAGCAGTTTGAGGTGACTTGAGTGGTTAAATTTCTTGGAAATCCCTCCTAGCCAAGGGCGCAGTGCTTAATCCCAGGCGCACACTACTCAAGTCTTTCTTCATCGGGCTTGTCGGGTAAGGGTGCAGTGCCTTTCCCAGCATGCAGTACTCACTTCCAAGTACACAGCGCCAATGTAAAATGTATAGAGGATTTTTTCCAAGGGCACAACGCCCGATTCCAGGCACGCAGCACGAGTCTGAGCACGCAGCGCCAGGAAAACTTGTCCCAATTTGACTTGGAAACTCCCAAATTATTCACCCTTGAATGCTCTAATGATTTTTCAAGGCAATAATGATTTGTTTGAAGTGTTTATATGGGCCTTTATAGACTTGTAGATTTTAATTTATCTTTGATAACCCATTTCCTAATGTTCTAAGTCTCTTTCACTTTCTCACTAATGCTTTTTGACATTTTTCTTGCAGGTGACTGAAAACATTAACTTCTCTTTCCCCTTTGCTCCTTGAGGCATAAAAATTTGATTTTGACAACTTTAGGATTTGTTTATACAGTACCATCTCCAAAACGTATTTTATTGCCACCTTGGAGCTTAACATCATCTTTTTCTCATGTAGACATGGCAAGCTCATTTTACACCTTTGGGAGGATTTCTCATAGCAGCATTTTCAAAACCCTCTTTTTCCTGCACCATGGAGTCAACTCATCATTTCACCTTTTATGGCCATTTTCCCAAAACCTTAAGTTGTTTGGAGTGCTTTTCAGCAATCATCAGTGTTGTCTTCTAAGTTCTCTATAGCCCTTTCAAGTTCATTCATTTCTGTCCAGTTCACCTCACCTTTTTCCCTATCTTATCAATCTTTTCTGCTAGATTTTATCCATGTTTTTCTTTGTGTGTCTCCTCCAGTTCATTTCTGCAAGTGTTCAGTGTTTTGACATTCAACTGGACCATCAAGCTCAAAACCCTAGTTTTATTCAAGACCAACTTGTTTCCCTTTCTTCTGCTGTAAGTTGCCTTTACTTAGGAGAAGACCACCTACCTTATCAGTACTTTCTGCTGATGGAAACTTCAACACTCCTGCAGAAGTGCCAAAGCTTGTTCATTTTCCTCATGTGCAGACTCTCAACTGTAGGATAGTCTTCTTTGGAAACTCTTCAAGTCTTTCTTGAATAACCATGTGTTGACCTTCTATTACATCGAAGCTAGCTTCTAGCAAAGGAAAAGCAGTGTTTGGAACACCAATCATTACATTAAAGCATGTGAAACCTTAATTGACCTAGTGGGAGGGTTATTTGACCTGACCTTGACTGAAAATTGGCTTGGAGGCTTCAAGTGAAAACATAGTATTTTTCAAAGTGTTGTATTGAAGTCCAAAATCCAATGTACTTGATTTATCTAAACAGACTATAGAGATAGTTTTGAGACAATCAATGCTTGAGGAACTTGGGGAAAATGGGAATGATTTTAGCTATAGGAAACCCTAGAGGGAAAGTGGAGTTATGGGCAAGGGAAAACAGGGTGATGAGGTCATAGGCAGGAAAGAAGGATGGAGATGAGAGGCATAAGCCCATAAGGAGTCTTTTTGGAGTGACAGGGCAACCATGAAATGGCAAGATTGATAGAATAGTGAAAAAATTATATAAGCATAATGAAGGCAGTGAGATTTCTAAAACTCACAATGTTCAAGGAATGTTGTTTTCAGAAATCTAGGACCAATCTATGGTCATCTACAAATAGTGAAAAATATTTATGACTAACAAGTGTAACATAGGCAATAAAGAGAGCGTAAGAGGAATCTTTTATGACATGTCTTTAATGAGTATAAGAGAAATATTACATTCTTTTATGAGTGCATAAAAGAGAGTGTAATTTATTATTAAAAGAGAGAAAGAGTTACATAGATCCATGAGAGTCATTAAGGAGAGACATGTGAAGTGATTGAGGAGATGAAGGTGACTTGTAATTCCCTTTTAATAATAATATCATAGTCTCATAAAAGATAATAGTAATACTAATAATATTGAGGATTAAGTCGAGATTGAACTATTAGGATTGACTAATTATAAGTTAAGTGATTTTCCTTCAACTATACTTGATTACCCATTGATTGAAGGTGATTTACTATTTTTGTAAATTCATACTTGAGATGCTAGAAATGACGTTCTTTTTTTAGAAATTCACTCCAAAATTTTCAGAAAGGAGATTTTATTAAAGAAATTCATTCCAGAGCTGCCCACAAGTGGTATTTTTCTTCCCGAGAATATGGATTTCGCATCCCTATTGCATGCATCTTTGTGCCTTAGTAGATTGGGGACTCTCCACCCTGATCTACTCCAACTATTCCAAGACTCGACACCTTGATATTTTAAATTTAGGACTCTTCTTCCAAATCCTTTTATTATAGATCCAAGACTCCATGTCTTTATCTTTCATGGATTTAGGACTTCGCGCCCCAATTTTCATGGCTTCTCATATACTTTGCTTTGAAACTTCGTGCTTCACCTTATGTAGAAATTATACAATATGCATGTATATCTTGGATTCACCCAATCTAACAATTTGCTAAATATAAATACTGAATCGCTTCTACAAATATTTTTCAGAATTAAAAACACAATCACCAATTACATAAGCGTGAAGAAATATCAATCACACACAACACAGATAATTTCCCTGGGAAAGCTTACAGCTAAAAACCCCACTATCTTCTATTGTATATTATATCATGGATCATGAAACAATTACATACAAAACTCTAATCACAAGAGCTCTCAGTACATCAGCTAATTGTCTCACACTGTCATACAAAAATTGGCAAATCCCTTGCACAATTTACTGTCTCCAGACAGTCTTCTTCCACTGCGCAATCCCTGATGGTAAAGAACCCTGAATAATGGATGCCTTGACTGCCTTGACTGTGTGAATATCATGGGCTCATCCAATGTGTGTGTGCTTGCATGTGTGCAAGCGGATAATGTCACAACTGATAGTTATCTTCCCTTTCACCTAGAATTCAATTGGGTCTCCACTAGATCTGACATGCATGCAGTTAATAATAGTAAAACATTAGTTGCATGTGAGATCACTCCATGTGAATTAATTAATATTTAATTCACTTGATCTCTCACTAGTGTATCTGCAGTTACAACTAGCACAACTGAATTTAACTCACTTAACTGAGTTAAACTGATTTACAACTTGCACAACTCATGCACAACTGCGCTTCCAACTCTGTTACAGCTAGAATCACTCAGTTACAACTCAAGTCACTCTGCATGTCCCACCAACCAACCTATTAACTTGAAATTCACTTAGCTAACTGATTTTCCACTTCAATTAACTATTTCAAGTCCACATTAAGAATAGATTATAGTTTAATGTCCATCTAAATTAAGGTATGATAAAAATAGACATGCATCTAAAAATAGACATACACCTAAAAATAGCCTATGTGGGCCCCACCCTAGTGTAGGTGCTTAATTTTCACTAGGATCATGGATGTTGTTTCTGGATGCCAATTTCACTGTTTCTTGTTGCAAACTTCAACACTCCCTCTCGACAAGAAAGGAAATTCCTTGCATGCGACATGCATGCGACATGCAACCCTTGCATGCGACATGCAACTCCATGCATGTGACATGCAACTCCATGCATGCAACATGCAACTCATGCATACATAACTTCTCTATTGTTTATCGCACATGCAAATCTTGCATGCAACACTTCACTAGTGTTTATCGCACATGCAACCATTGCATGCAACACTTCTGAAACTGAATAGCCTCCAAACAATTGAATCAGTATAATGCATTTGTCATCAAAATCTTCTGACTTGCTGCTAGCTATTGCACATGTATACTGGATCCTCTGCGTTGTTGACACCTGCATCCATGCACTCTACACTTGTTTCCAACTCTGATCTACGCTCCAGTATCTGACACTATCACTTTGATTTCATGTCCTCACAACATCTGACTGCATCAATCCAACTGATCCTGCTATTGCTACTATGTGGGCTCCTAGTAGCCAGGTTTGATTCATGATATCCACACCATCTCAATGAATCCTGCCCAAAATTTCTTCTTGGGATTATTCATGCATGTTTCCCCACCTCTCACTTGGTGGTATAACTGCATGCACTCCCTCTGCCCATCTGGCTCAAAATTTCTCTGCATGAGTGGTTGCTCCCACTCCATGATCCTCTGCATGTGGTTGCTCCACATCTTGAGGTTCACTCTTACCTGCATGCAAATTTGGCTCCCTCTCAAGGTTAAATTGCATGACTTTATCACACTTCCCAATGGTAGGAAGCTCTGTATAACTCACATCTACATCAATTCTATAGAGATTATTAACTCGAATCCCAATATTTTTGGCTTTTCGTGTTGCTTTGTGTCGCTGGAAAACATTTCCATCACTAAAAACAACATCATAGCCTCTATCCTCTAACATTGCAACTAAGACTAAATTTTTCTTCAAACCTGGTATATGCATTACATTTTTTAATTGAAAGAGCTTACATGACACCCTCCGAAAGGTAATGGTACCAATCTTGGTAGCTATGTATCGTCTGTCATCCCCAATTTCAATATGCATCTAGAGATCCTTCTCCTCCAAGTCACTGAAAAGTTTCTTATCTCCCGTCATGTGAAAGGAAGCACCATTATCCAAGTACCACCCTAATCCCAATGCACTTGACACCATGCATGCAATTAATGAGAAGTCAAGCTCAAATTGCAAGGCAAGGGCCTCACCAGATGCAGCTCCAACAGCCTTCTTGTTATTCTTATTTTGTGTACAGTTTGTGGCAATATGTCCATGCTCGTGACAGTGAAAACACTTCACTTTGGACATTTTGTGCTCCTTGCCATCTTCATCGGCCTCAGATTTAAAATGAAATTTATTCCCCTTCCCCTTATTTTCCTTGGCAGCCAAAGTACAATCCTCTTCATCATCATGCTTCGATGAAGAGCCATCTCTGGTGTTCCACCTAAAAACCTCCTGCACCAGATCTGACCACAGTCGTTCCCAATCTGGAAATTTTTCCCATTCTTTGACAGAGTCTTCATAACTGTGCCAACTTTTAGGAAGTCCTAGGAGAGCCAAACTCACCAAATCATCATCAGCGACAATTATTCCTACCCTCCCAAGTTCATCCTGACATTGGAAAATTTTGTTAAGTATACCGAAATAATGTCGTTCTTTTCCATCTTGATCTTCCTGAGTTTATCTTTGAGTGCCAATTTTCTATGGTCATTGTTTCTTTGGAATATATCCATCAAAGCCTTCCACATAGAATATGGTGTGGCTTTCCCATGGAGGCTTGGACAATGTGGTCTCGTACTCCCTCCAACAAGATCCTCCTCGCCCTTGCTACTTTCTTTTACAATGCATCAAGATTTGCAGCATTTGGCTTAGGAACATCTTTGTCAACGAATTCCTTCAATCCATTGTCTTCGAGCACTACCTCCATCCTTTCCTTCCAAGAAATGTAGTTCGAGCTGCCCTCAAGTGCATACTCTAACCTCAATCCATTGAAATCCTTTTCTATATTGAATCAATTGTAGCACCAAGAAAGTATTTCTGCAAATTTGAATTCTTTCCAACCACTAACTCAGCTCCTACTTCACTTCTACAATTTCATGTGCTCTAATATCATGTAGAAATTATACAATATGCATGTATATCTTAGAGTCACCCAATCTAGAAATTTTCTTAAGTTAAATACTAAATCGCTTCTACAAATATTTTGTGGAATTAAAAACACAATTGCCAATTGATAAGCATGAAGAAAGATCAATCACACACAACACAGATAATTTCCAAGGGAAATCTTACAGCTAAAAACCCCACTATATTCTATTGTATATTATATCATGGATCATGAAACAATTACATACAAAACTCTAATGACAAGAGCTCTCAGTACATCAGCTAATTGTCTCGCACTGTCATACAAAAATTGGAAAATCCCTTGCACAAATTACTGTCTCTAGAAAGCCTACCTCCACTGCGCAATCCCTGATGGTAAAGAACCATGAATAATGGATGCCTTGTCTGTCTTGACTGCGTAAATATCATGGGCTCATCCAATGTGTGTGTTCTTGCATGTGTGCAAGAAGATAATGTCACAACTAATAGTTATCTTCCCTTTCACCTAGAACTCAATTGGGTCTCCACTAGATCTGACATACATGCAGTTAATAATAGTAAAACATCAGTTGCATGTGAGATCACTCCATGTGAATTAATTAATATTTAATTCACTTGATCTCTCACTAGTGTATATGTAGTTACAACTAGCACAACTGACTTTAACTCACTTAACTGAGTTAAACTGATTACAACTTGCACAACTCATGCACAACTACACTTCTAACTCCGTTACAACTAGAATCACTCAGTTACAACTCAAGTCACTCTACATGTCCCACCAACCAACCTCTTAACTCAAAATTCACTTAGATAACTAATTTTCCACTTCAGTTAACTATTTCAAGTTCACATTGAGAATATATTATAGTTTAATGTCCATCTAAATTAAGGGATAATAAAATAGACATACACCTAAAAATAGCCTGTGTGGGTCCCACCCTAGTGTAGGTGTTTAATTTTCACTAAGATCATGGATTTTGTTTCCAGATGCCAATTTCATTGTTTCTTGTTGCAAACTTCAACACCTTAAGGTACTAATTGTGAGCTCATACCCATTTGATGGTTCGTTAGTAAGGTCTAGTTCCAAGACCAAGAATTGTGAATGACCTACGTAGTCATTTTGGTTTTGAAGAAATGACTTCCATAGTCATTTATAATTTGAACAAACTTGTTTGAAAATAACCATGTCCCCTCTCACATCCTTCTCAATACAATATTAAGCATAGATAATCATACAAATCATGTATCATGACTTCCACAGTCATTTATAATTTGAGCATCATTGTTTGCAAATAACCAAGTCCTTTGTTAAATCCTGCTTAGTACAAGATTAAGAATATATAATCATACAAATCATGTATCATCCATAAATCATAATTAACCATATATTCCACATAACCACGATCATCCATGGATCTATGTGTCTCAATCCTGGATCACCATCCATGCCATACATCTATGTCCAAACTAGGATACCAAAAGAGAAAATATCGTTAATATGATCTTAACCAAAATCAGTTCTTATAAGAACAACCATAGATGTTATCATAAGCACACAACAACCAACTATTTCTATAGCATATAATCATGTACATAATTTTTTCATCCATAATCTTATGTCATTACATCAAAATCAGCCTCTCTTAGTGCCACAAAATTAACCTTGCCAAGGTGGGACACTACAAAGAAGAGATTTTGAGTGGTGGTAATTGAAGAAAGACGCCAATAAGAGATGAGCTTTTGAAAAACCCCATTCCAACACTATGATATTGACCAAGGTTATCTCCCACAAGTGGGATTGAATTCCTTGTAGTGGAAATTTGGGTCGATGGCACACAATAGTTAAGTTGGTCGATAGTAAAAGCCTTGCCTTCAAGAGGAAAAATATATATATGAAATACATACGTGACAAAAATAGTAATGGCATAGAACCAACTATGGCCAATGAGCAAGTTATATTCCAAAGTAGCATCGACGACTTCAACATCGACATAGACAGTTTTACCTCCTAATTGAATAGAAAACTTCGGAAGAACCCCTTTGGGTACAAAGTTATGTCCATCGAATCCTTGTAGAGTGGTTTTAGACATAGAGAGCGTTAGAGAGCAAAGAACCTTCCAACATGATGTTGACATGATGCAAGTAGAATATCATTCATCCACCAAAGTGCGATCAACATTTTTGTGAAAATCATGCACGCTCATCTGAAATGTGATCTGGTGGTAAATGCGAACAATGACCTTGCCAACATTAAATGTGATGAGGCTTGAGTCATAGGGGTCTAATCCACCAATCCTAGAAAACAATTCCTTGTGTTTTTTAGGACATCTTTGCAAAACCTCCAAGGTATACATGGCACAAGGAGCTTGGGAAACATCTTCGACAATACTATAGTGTTAAGCAGCCAAGGCAGATGGGATGTGTGTTGTCTTACAAATGACACCCTTAGGTGGGTGTTAAACAGGTTCCAAAGTCTTATCTAACATGATAGGTCAAGTGGAAGGAGGTAGAGAGGGTGAGTCCTTAGGAGAATAACGTGACTCGGGAACATCATAATACTTAGCTCACGTGGTCACATTGAAATTATGTTGACACATAAGGATGGATGAGTTATTTCCATGATGGAGATAGGGCCCCTCATTTCCCCTTGCGGAGGTGGAGGAGGTTGTGCAATCATTTTTTGTTGTGGTTGTGTAGGGAAGGTATGAGTTAAAACAACAGGTTGTTGAGTAGATTGTGGTGGTGCAAGAATCTTGTGAACTTCATCCATTCAAGGGCACTCATGAGTTAGATGCTCACCTTGACAAATTTTACAAGGGAACTTAATATCTCGATGACATTCAATCATGCCCCTACCCTGATTTTGCGGGTTTGGTTGAGATTCCTGAGTAGGTTTATTTTTTTGTTTATTTTTCTTATTCTTTTTTCCACCAGTTTGTTGGTTATTCTTAATTTTTGTGGGCTTCACTGTAAGAAAATCAGTGGAATTATTAGAAGAAAGTGATTTTGTATAGACAGATGCACTTAATAGGGCTTTTGATGTAATGATCAATTTCCCAAGTTGGGCAACAATTTGGCTCACAGAATCATAAACAAACCCAATCACCCATCAATGTGTGGGTCGGGAGTAGGTTTTTTTAAACCCTTAGTTAAACTGAGAGGGGGTGGGGTGAATCAGTTTAACACATACATGGACTTTCAAAACTTTTCCCTTAAAACTTATTTACACCTTCATTTCATGATCAACTTAATACGTGAGCAATCTTAATTTGTGAGCAGCAAGTATCAAGCAGATTTGTTAATGTAACAGCAGTCTTAATATGTGAGCAACAAGTATTAAGCAGATTAGATAAACCACATCAACACATAGAAATCATGCACAAAGACACCAGATATAAGTGGAAACCCATAAAGGGAGAAAACCACATCTTATTATTGTTGTGATGCAAAGGCGAGCTCCAACTCCCTCTCACCACTAATTTTCTGTAGGGCACCAACCTACAGGAGGCTCCTACCTCAATTCTGCATGCTACAACTTGCAAGGAAGCACCAACTCCCATCAATTTTCTGCAGGCACCAACCTACAGGAGGCTCCAACCTCAATCAGCTACAACTGACATTTTATCAAGATACAACTTGATGTGGAAGCACCAACTCCCATCTATTTTCTGCAAGCACCAACCTACAGGAGGCTCCTACCTCAGTCAGCTACAACTGACATCTATCAAGCTACAACTTGATAGGGAAGCTCCAACTTCCTTACTCTTTCAAAAGAGAAACACTTGCTGATTTACCTTAGATATCAGCTCTATTCTGTACCATCTTCTCTGCTGTTTATCAATTCTCATATCAGAGCTGCATCATCTCTGCTCAGCCCCTCCTTCTTCTCTGCTCAGCTCCTCCTTCTTCTTGTCTTTTCTCCTCAATTCTTCATACTCTGCATTCTCTATATTCACATTCTGTTGAGGAGGTAAATCCCCTCTGCGGACAGAGGCGATCCCTACTAGCCCAGCAGGGGTCTAGCAACAAACAAACAATGCTATGACGCAAGCTCCTAGTTACGAATGAAAGATTTGGGATAGAAACCTACCTAGATTCCAACGCCCTGATCTGAAGAAGAAGAAGCGTCCTCGTCCTTCAGCCCTGGCAGATCACAATTCTTCCACGATCTCCGCGGATGAACACCTGCACATAGAAGAAACGAATAGATACAAGCATAGGAACTAGCATACGTAACTAAACATCGGTCAGAAAAGATATTACTCGCATTAACATGATGGAAAACGGAGTGGAACCATAATCATAGTCATCTATTAAGTAATAAACGAATAGAAGTTACAACCAAGTTCTGACGTCGCAGCTTCCTTCGAACGAGTCTCCGGTCGTCCACGTCTCGCAAAGCTCGCCAAGGAAAGGGAAAACCTCTCCAGAGAGTCTCGTAACAATGGTCTCCTCGCTTGAATGGGCCTTAAGGGAAAGAAGGGATTCTTTACAACACAAAGGCACTTGGGAATAGGGAGATGCAAAGCTTCAGCACTTCAAGACTAGCTTGCCATGGATCTGAGCAAGCTTTTATAGATGGGGAAGGAGGGAGTTGGGATCCCTATTATTATGGGATTGGCCCTATCAACAAGGAAGGTTCTATGGGAGGTGGCAAAACCAATTCCCTTCCATATAACTCCCGCAGCCAAACCTCCCAACTCAAGATAGGCAGTGGTTTGTGAGTTTGTTTGAACTCAACTTCCGCCATCCATATTTAAAAAACAGTCCCTAAAATGGGTGGCGCGATTGCTACTCTATGACAGAGCGCCAAGTGGCGCGACCTCTGTGTAGGATTTTCCTCAGTGGCGCGAGTCCTGAACTGACTGCCCGCGCCAATGCAAAAAGGGATGTTTTTTATGATTTCTGCAAGGAGATGTCTCAAGGGAAAATATAGCTCACATTCAGAGGGATGCATTGATGGTGATTTCAAAGCATGACAATGTTTACAGGTCACAGAATGGGTCCTCCATTGTGCGGGATGGAAAATGGTTAGGACGGTGACAAATTACTGTATAACAGATGCCCCCTAAAGTATGAGGCCCGAGAGTGAGAGGGGTGAAATGCTTTACGTGAACATGTCCAACTGAAGGCCCGCCGTCGGAAAACCTGCGCAGAAAGATACAACTGATATCTCAAGTACATGATGTATACATATGGTATGGACGCAGCCATCCGAAAAAGAGTATGCTATAATCCGGATCTAGGGTATGGGCGCAGCCATCCAACTAAGATCAAACAAATAGACTCAGGTATGGTCGCAGCCATCCAATCAATGAGTCATGTACATAGTGATAATAATCCACCATCGCAGCCTGGATTACAACAGACACAATCTAGGGTCTTGCGCTCCATCTCGACCCAACAAAGTACAAGTTCAAGCATGTGAATATGTGATCTGATGTCGAACATGCAAGAACATCGTCTGATTACCAGCCAATAATGGAAGCTGTTAACAGACGTGAGAGTAACCACCAATAATGACAATGGTCCTCAAGGTACTACAGGTACAATCTACGGCGTGCGAATAAATGAGCTGACGTCGAACACCCGCAGAATCATTCGATCGG
This sequence comes from Pinus albicaulis, assembly GCA_034641835.2. Lineage (NCBI taxonomy): Eukaryota > Viridiplantae > Streptophyta > Pinopsida > Pinales > Pinaceae > Pinus > Pinus albicaulis. The sequence continues at coordinate 1,732,061,572 of CM076580.1, read as the reverse complement.
AGGCCAATGATGTAAACCTCTCGTCGAATGCGACGAACCTGCCATTGAGGCATGCAGGCTCCAAGGTACCGTAAGGAGTCTCTAGACCAACTTCCTGGATAATGAGTTGATGTCGACAGGAAGTGACCTTGATCGAAGGTGGGCCATAATGATTCCCACATCATCGACACGAGACAGAGGAACATAATGTTTTGTTGTGAATCGGGACCATATGAGAAACAGAGGAAGGTTGATATTTGCAGAGGCCAACTTCTCTTGAACACATAAACGGCACGATAATGGACTTGGCAGTATTTGACATCAACGGATCAAAGGTCATGGTGACGAGGCAGTGAATAGACGAGAGGTCAAAAGAGATTACCCAAACCCGTGGAAGCAAAGTGAAGCAGCGAGATGAGATGTCCCCAACCCGACACGAATGCAGACAAGTGCCATGTTCAAGAGCGACATACCGCCGACGACAACGACGATGGTTCCATTTTTTCCCCCACCATTTCTGGCGAGTACCCCAATTATTTTTGATAACAAGCTTGAAGGGGATAGCATATGCTTGTAATATAAGTCCGCCCTTCGGGCGAATCCATCCTAGTGCATTTAACGAGTCCTAGGAAGGAGAAACTCGGAGAACGTCATTTCGACGGAATCCAATGTCATCAGGGTTTAACGAGTCTGACAAAGGAAGAACTCGGCGTCTTTTCATGTTCAGAGAGTTTGAAAAGACAGCGGAAAAGAAAACTCCACAGGTCCCTTTTCGTAAATAGTTTCCCAGATCCGAAAAGGTAGAAAACAATATCCGGGAAAACCTCCTAGTCGCGATAGGCTAGGGTATTCCTTTTCGTAATCGATCCAGCCCAGCCCGAAAAAGGGTTAAACTTATACTGGGTGAATGTCGATTCGTGTCCATTTTAACGAGATCGAAACGACAAGGGCCTCGACGATCTTTTCATATTTAGAGAGTCAGAAAAGAGCTGAAAGATGACTCCAGAGTGACTTTTTCGTGTATTTACCGAGTCCGAAAAAGTATAAAATACAACTCGTTTCCATCTTTTAAGTCGCAAATACCTGCCACTGCACATACCCAACAAGCGTAAAATCCATTTTCGACATAATACATGCAAATATTTGATAAAAAATAACCTTTTAAAGTTCATTTAACGACGAAAAGTTATAAATATGTCCAATGGTAAAAAATGAAATTACTTTTTACTATTTACCTTGTGGAGAGCAACAGTGGTCCATTTGGAGCAGAATCTTCTGACGGTGACTGCGACCAATCCAGGCAACCATTCAGCGTCTCGTCTATGACAGGTAAGAGGCGCTCCTTTTCTCTTTCTTTCCATACATTTTTTAATGAATTTCCCTTAGAAATCAGCTCTGTAAGGGCACTTTTGAAATTTTAGGGCCGAGCCCAGTGGCGCGGGTATCGGGCACGGACCCGCGCCACTGAGCCCTCTTTACCAAAGGGCCCGCGCCACCTGGCGCGACTGTTAGCAAAACAGTCGCGCCAGCGGCGGAACCCAAATTTCCGCCTAAAATTCCGATATTTATGCCAAATTTCTCGAATTTTGAAGCTCGCAAAAGATCTAATCAGGGGTTTTGGACCATGTGAATGCAGATAAACAGTCAGAATGGCAATTGAATGGAAGGAACGAGAACACGGAGATGAGGACGAAGAGGCCATGCAAAGCCAAGCATGTATGAATGCTCTGAGAGACTGTGGCTTAAAAAAGTTCTTCCTCACGCCATGCTTACGAGCTCAGCCTGAGCTCCTCCAATATCTGATCAACATCTGGGATGAAAATGACCAAGTATTTAGAATACGAGACCAGGTGCTGGAATTGGAGGTTACTGACATTTATTTCACTACTGGATTGTCCCGCAGGGGTCTGATCCCTGTACTGACTGGGAGCAGACCATCAGGGGAAAAGATGGAAGAGGTAATGGCGCGGGTGTGCCGAGGGGCACAGACAGGATCAGGAAGTAAAAAAGTCTACATTTCCACCATCCCTGATCTAGCACTGAGAGTTGTACTCCACACCATTACGCGGGCTGCTGGATCGCAGGCACCGCATGAGGCTACAAAGACTCAGCTCTTACTGGCCTCAGAATGCATGGGTCCCCGACTGTATGATTGGGCAACAGCCGTCACGATCAACATGAAAAGGCAGCTCACCAAGTGTAAACAGGGGAAACTGAAGCAGTTCGGCTATGGTTCCATCTTGGTATCGTTCATTCTGGAACGCATACCAACCTTCCAGGGCCAAGAGGCCCATGTGGCGAGTCCGGTACCACGAGAGCCGAGAATGGCTCGCTGGGCAGCACTGATGCCCAGATCTGGAGGCGGCCAACAGATGTCCTGGAAGCCAGAGTTCTTTAGGTGGCTACGGCGCCAACTGATCGTTGTGGAAGATTGGCCCTATTCGGGAACTGACTTTACAGGGGACCCAGATCTCCCACTACCGGAAGGAGACGACTGGGACGAAGAGCTGGGTAAGACCTCATATTTTTTATTTTTGTTTATATGTTTTTTTTGTTAATACACACTTGTCTTAACACAAATATATATGCATGCAGATGTAGGACCTGAGAGACCAGCCGGGATGTCTCCTATCTCCCGGAGGACACAACTCGCCCCTGAGATTCAGGGGGAAGGCTCCGGAGGAGAAGCACTGGTCCAGAACCTTGTCTTAACACAATTATATATGCATGCAGATGTAGGACCTGAGAGACCAGCCGGGATGTCTCCTATCTCCCGGAGGACACAACTCGCCCCTGAGATTCAGGGGGAAGGCTCCGCAGGAGAAGCACTGGTCCAGAACCTCGAGGGGATTGCCCATGGGATCCCAGACTATGCCCGGCTGTCAGACGTACCGATGGATTACCAGCGCCATACGGTGGGAGTTCCAAACCGACTCCACCGAATCCTGAGGCGGCTAGTACGTGCAGTGACGTGCTATCATGAGCACCATGCGGATTAGTCTCTAGGATTTATGCCACACCTATTTTTGAGAGACACAGTGTCTCCGGATGTATTAAGACAATTATGTATATTTTTTGAGTTTTATGTGACACACTCTTATGCAAACATTTCGATATATATATATATATATGCATATCTATTTCTGGATGAGTCTTCTTTACATGTGATGATGATTTATAAATTGCGCAAATGCCTATCTAACACCAAATTTGCTACTGCATCTGTTAATGTATTCAAATGTCTGGGTATATGATGATATGTAATGTATTCAAAATTCCTTTCCAGTAATCGAATACGCAAATACAATCGTAAAATGGACGGGTTTCTTATCGAATAGTGCCCGTTCAGCTGCAACACTACAAGCTGTGAATCTAGGTACACGAGCAATTCACGGATACCAAGGTTTACTGCCTCGGTTAATAATTCCAACACGGCGCTATATTCCGCGATATTGTTCGTGGTACGTCCTAAACACACACCTTTCAGGTCAATCAACTCACCAGCAGGATCGTAGATTACCCAGGCTGCGGAAGACAGATTCCTGGTACTGCGGGAGGCACCATCCGTGAAACCAACAAATGGATGAATAGACATCTGCACAACCAGGAAGACCCGATCAGCAGAAAGACGTTTACAAAGCACACCACACCACGCACACAAATGACAATCACACACCTATGTACACACACCACACCAAGAAATCATTTCAGGCGTAGTACTTCTTAAGGTACAGCCCATTTCTGGGCTGCGCCAATGGAACTCCTTCGTAATCTATAAGCTCGTAGGCCCCATTTTTCAAAACACGTTTTACTATATAGGGACCGTGCCACATCGGCTGGAGTTTACCGGCTCCAAGCTTATCATGTGCCTGATCGTACAAGAGGACTAGGTCTCCTTCGATGAAAGAACGGGGAGAAACAGATTGATCAAAATGAGACTTGACCCTCTTCTTTTGTGCTTCGATGATCAAAGAAGCTAGACGACGGGTTTCATCCAACCGTTCAAGATACAGAAGACGCTCTTCCTCAGGAGAAGTATCCGGTAAGAGCTCCACAGCTAATTTGAGCGAAGAAATTTCACATTCAACCGGCAAAGTAGCTTCCAGACCGTACACCAGTTGGAATGGTGTGAATCCGGTTGCACTTTTAGCAGATGTTCGGTACGCCCAGAGAGCTGAGAACAGTTGGAGATGCCAACTGGATTTATGAATCCCAACTGTTCGTTGAAGCATAGTGACCAAAACCTTTTTCACCGCTTCAACCTGACCGTTCGCTTGAGGGTAGTATGGCGTTGAGCTGTCGTGACGCAAGCCCAACGCAGCTGTCAGCTCCGCCATCATGTAATCACGGAAATGAGTACCGTGATCAGTGACGATAGCTTGAGGAACCCCGAATCATGCAATAACATGGTTGAATAAAAATGAAGCAGCCGTTCTTCCGTCAGCAGCTAGTGTAGGCATCGCCTCGGCCCACTTAGTGAAGTAGTCGACGGCGACAATGATATACGCATGCCCCCCGGCCGAGTGAGGGTTACACGTCATAAATTCTACGCCCCATTTCGCAAAAGGGCCAACGGTAATAACGGGATGCAAAGGCAACGGCGGCGCGCGCATCTTGCGCTGAAAAATCTGGCACGGATGGCATTTTCGGACTGCAGTGATACAATCCTTGAATATAGAAGGCCAGAAGTAACCTGCCCTTAGAATCTTTTGGGCAGTGGCATATCCGGACATGTGTCCACCACAGGCGCCACTGTGTCAGTCATTCAAGACTTTCTCAGCCTCGTCCAAGGTAAGGCATCGTCGGAGCACCGAATCTACTCCAATACGATATAGGGTATCTCCCACTATGCGGTAGGGTTGGGACTGGTGCCGAATCCGACGGCGTGCAGCTTTATCCAACTCAGACCGAAATGTCGCGGTCTGAAGATACACTATGATGTCACCGTACCAAGGATCACGAGTATCAATAAGAAACAGCGTTTCGTCCGGTATATGATCTTCAGAGTGTTCAGGAAGAGAGTCTGTAGGGAGAGAACATATCAAATCCGCGAAGACCAGTGATTTAGTTGATTTGGCAGTGGTGAACTCCAAATCAAACTCCTGCAGGATGACGATCCATTTGGAGTACTTGCCCCCCAGCAATTGTCTAGAAAGAATATATGTCATGGGGTTGCAGTCTGAAACCACTGTTATCGTGCGCAATAGGATGTAATGGCGAAAGCGTTGTACGGCGTGTACAGCTGCTAAGGCCAACTTCTCAACATGTGCATAACGCGTTTCCGGGTCGAGAAGGTTCCGAGATAGGTAATAAACAACATGTTCATCACCGTTCTCGTCATCCTGCACCAAGACCATAGCAATGGTGCTTAGTGTGGCGGCTAGACACAAAGTAAAGTCGCGGTGGTAGTCCGGAGGACGAAGCAACGGAGCATTGACTAGCAATGTCTTCAGCTTCTCAAAGGATTCTTGAGCAATTTCGTCCCAATGAAAGGGAACATTCTGCTTTAACAAACGAGTGAATCCTTTGGCCACCTCGGCGTAATTTGGGATAAAGCGCCTAAGAAAATTCGCTTTCCCTTGCAGACTCTGTAGTTGATACAAAGAGGAGGGTGACGGGAGATTTATAATGGCCTCAACCTTCAAAGGGTCAAGGCGAATTCCGTCTTTCGAGACTATAAAGCCTAAAAGACGGCCAGAATCGACGCAGAAGACGCACTTATGAGGATTGAGCCTAATATTGTAGTGTCTGCAACGAAGAAATATCTGGCGAAGATGCTCAGGGTGGTCCTCTCGCTTACCCGAATGGGCAGGCAAGTCGTCCAGATAAGGCTGGACAATATGGTGAATATCATGAAAAGCGTATGACATTGCGCGCTGGAATGTGGCACCAGCGTTCTTTAAGCCGAACGGGAGTTTTTTATATGCGAATGTGCCCCACGGACAGATGAATGTGGTCTTATGTTGATCCTCAGGTGCAATATTGATCTGGTTGTAGCCTGAGAAACCGTCCATTAAGGAATAGATCTCACTCCCAGCGCAATCGTCGATAATCTGATCGATAAACGGAGTGGGATAATTATCCTTAGGACAGGCGCGATTGATATCGCGATAATCTACACAGACTCGAATGGTACCCTGCTTTTTATCGACAGGGACGATATTGGACACCCATTCTGTAAGGGGGATAGGATAAATAAACCCCGGGTTCAGAAGTTTTTCAACCTCTGCCTTGATAGCGGCGGCTTTCCGAGGATGCATGGGACGCAAGCGTTGGCGCACGGGTTTCGCACCCGGATAGGTTGGAATCTCGTGTACGACAATACTAGGATCAATTCCCGGCATTTCCTCGTAGGACCATGCAAAAACATCTCTGAACTCTTTGAAAAGTTCCGTATAGACCTGAATCTCCTCAAGGAGAACAAGTCACACCCACATGAATGTTCTCAACAATCCCTGGTTTAACAGAGATGTTGATAGGAACTGTTTGAGTAATGTTACTCAGATTGCCCTCCGAAAAGACCTCGTGTGTCAATATCGGTGTTTGAAGAGGCGGGGAAGGAACCTGAGTAGCATAGCGCTCCAGAAATCAGTCATTGCCCCCAAGCTGGGCATAAACGAGGAGCGATGATGTCCATCGCCCCAGGGCAGCTCCTCAAGAGACATGGTTTCAATGATAGCTTCATCTGAAGGAAAAGTCTCTCGGAGAGGATCAGGTGAATCAGCCTGACCAAGCCAGGGGGATTGTGAGTAGACGTCGAGAGCCATGCTCATCGGAGCATGCTGAGGAGGTGGAGGATCCGATGCAGCAACTATCTCACAGTAGTTGATCTCTACTGGCGTTAAAGGCATGGATTCTCCAAACTCATATACCTGCTCAGGTGAAGGAATAAGCCAGGGGTCATTAGTCCTGGACAACATGCTGACTTGAGCGGTATTCGGTGGTGGCGCGGGGAATATACCCATGAGAACAGGGTCCTTGAAAAGACCAGGTCCTATGCTGTCTGGGGGATTCGGAATTTGATCCACATACGGCACGTTGTTCTCAGAGCTCGAGGTGAAAAATGACAACTGATCTACTGTGACAATCTTGCCCTCATGGGGGAACTTAATGAACCGAAAGACAGTAGATGGCATGCAGAGCATGGCATGGGTCCAGCTGCGGCCAAGAAGTATGTTGTAGTTGAGTTTCGCGTCAACCACTTCTACTTCCACGTTGACAGTTTTTCCCTGTAGTGTGATCGCAAGACTCTCAAGAACTCCCAGGGGTTTAGACTCCCGACCATCAAATGCCTCAAGGGCATTAGGAGACGATGACAAGGCTAGAGAGCCAATGGCCTTCCAGCAAGAGGAGGACATAACACAAGTAGATGCACCCTCATCTACGACGGCCTTGTGAACGTTCAGACCGTTAATCCCGACTTGAATGACCAAAGCGATTTGATGTGGAAGTCGGGGAGTAAAATTCTCCAGATCAAAGGTGAGAAGGCTCGAATCGGCGGGATCGATGCCACCGATGGAAGACAATAAAGCCTTCCGTTGTGAAGGAAAACTCTGAAGAACCTCAAGTGCCGACATGGCAGATGGCGCTTGTGCCAAATCCTCAACGATACTGTAATGTTGAGCGGCACGAGCATTTGGATTATAAGAGGATCTTCGAAGAACACCCTTGGGAGGTGGCTTCACAACGGGTTCGAGAGTCGGCTTCTCGATTTCCAACGGACCAAAAACAGGTGGGAGAGGCGGCCCATCCGCAACTGCCTTCCCGGGTGCCTGCTGCTGACTATTGTAATCCTTCGATCTAGTAGCAATAGTGATAGGTGCATTAGTTTTCATCATGAAAACCTGAGACCCAAAAGGTGCAGATGATGAACCTTGTTCGACCATCTGGGTCTGCTGAGATGGAAATGGCTCTTTTAAAACAGTCGGAGTCCCTTTTGAGCCTTTAAGAAGTTGACTAATTTCGGACCGTCGTGGACAATCCTTAGTGTAATGGTCACCTTCACAGATGAGGCAAGGGAATTTCGGCTTACGTTGGGAGCCATCCTCAGTCCGAGTTTTAGATTCCGGTTTAGGGGCCTCAGATTTTGATTTGCCTTTTCCCTTCTTCTTCCCCTTGGAGGATTTGTCCGCAGGATTGGCCTGAACGGCATTCACCTCCGCGGTTTTACCAGAATCAGACGGAGCGGGATTAGCAGAGGTATTGTTGGAAGAATTAGCCTTCTGCTTCCCATTCGAAGACTTCTTCGAATTTTGAGAGACGGAACCAATGACACCATCCACCGAAGGGGTAGGCGGGGCCTTTTTGGCTCCAGGTCGTGGAGCATCAGGCAGGATGTCATAAAGCATGCCAGATTGTGAATAAACAAGATCCAGGTACTGGGCACGCGCGATAGCTTGTTCCTCCGTCACACACGCTCCCATCGCGATATCCTGAGCGATTTTATTGACAAAGGAGGTGGTGAACCAGTGGGTCAAAATCTGATCAGGTATGTGAAACTTGATCAGTCGACGACGACGCCGCCACTCATGGATGTGATCCGAGATGTGAGTGGCCGAGTCCTGCTTCAGGGAAGACAGGAGGTGTGTCCCGGTCTCATACCGGACTGGTAACTGGAAATGCGTGAGGAAAGCCATAGCTAAAGAGTTGAAATCCTGAAAAATACCATGGGATAGCTCTATGTACCACTTAGCAGCAGCTCCTGTTAACGTACGCTGGAAAAGATGCAAACGAACCGAATCGTCAGTCCAAGAGTTAGACGAACACCAAAGGTGGTACGTCATCACATGCGCCTGGGGATCTTCGCCAGCTTTGCCCTCAAACTTGGGACAATCTCCTGGTATCTTGGTGGGAACCAGAGGCCAATATGGATTATGAGAAATCGGATCATTGGTCAACTTTGAAACGTCCGGCAGATCCAAGGTAGCCAGGAACGGCAAAGGAGGGTTAACTCCCATGCCAGTCCCAGAATAAGGTCCGGTACCCATGCTCCACGATGGTTGTGAATATCCCTGCCCCCACGGGTTCTGTCCTTGAGGATTTTGACCGTAGGGGGCATGGTTCGTATAACCAGACTGATTTGGTTGCTGGTAACCATTGTGTGGGGCTTGATAACCAGGGTTCGGGCCCTGATTAGGTGTTTGCCCTGTATAAGCAGCGTTTGGATTTGGCTGCTGAGCGTAGGTAGAACCGGGTGGAGGAGGAGGGATGAAGAGCCTGCAGAGGAAGTAGTTCGGTTGGAGATTGACCATGAGGATAAGAACCACTCTAACCACTCGAGGATGAGTAGGCTGGCCGAGAAGTGGAAATACCGCTTACCGGGTACGAGGGGCCACTGCTGATTCGTCATGATCGGGCTCTAGAACAGTCGGCTGAGCGAGTGAACGAATGAGAGGGCTGCCCGACGGGACAGGCTGACCCGAGTGAGGGGGCGGCCCCGAATGAACAAAGTGGGTCTGTGATAAATGCGGCGCTCGGTTGCGCAGGCTGACCCGGTTGTAAGTGAGCCCCAGGTTGCACCGAATAAGCCGGTTGGCCTGGAGGCGGGACACCTGGTTGTACCGGATGACCCGGTTGGCCCGGTGGTGGAACAGGACCAAAAGGCCGGAAACCGCTGACTCGAAGCAGAACTACAAGGTGGTCCCGGCTGATATGCAACGTTAGAGACAACAGGATACTGCTGTTGCATCGTAAGAAGGCCGGATTTGCTCCCAGACCATAGGCTCATTCCCCGTTGATACCCCGCCGGGAGGCCGAGTGTGCCGGGACTAGCCAGGCTATACATGGTCCCACCCCTTGCGGATTGTAGAATGGCCCTTGCTGGCCCGCAGAGTAACCCTGGTTGGGCTGTCCCTGCGGGTCGTACAGATAGCCAGGTTGGCCTGCAGGTTGGCCTTGGAAAGGCTGTCCCTGCAGGTTGTGAGCCTGGTTGTACGGTAAACCTTGAGCATACAGATAAGCCTCAGGAGAAGGAAGGCGCAAAATGTCTCCATGCTCGTCAAGCTGACCCGGGAAACCATACACGGGAGTGCCGTCCTGTGCATAATGCGAAAAGAAAGATCGGTAAGGATCTTGGGGAATTTGTCCAGCTCCGGCGTTCGGCTATTGTAAAAACAACCGATACTCCTCCGGAGAGATATTCTCCGGTATAGCAGTAGCTAGATAAACATCTTCAGGAGTTGGCCCAGCCCTGGTAGCTGAGACAACAGCAGAAGAGGCAGCTACACAAACAAAGGCCTCACGGGAATGGTAAGTGACGCAAGGCCAAGGAGACACCCAAGTAGTGAATGGTCAGATTCGTGGAAGGAGACGATATTCCCATAGAGGCAAGAATTTCCGAGATAACTGGACGGCGAGATTCGTATCCTCGCGGTAAAGAAGGGCTGTTCGACGATGTGGTAGCTACCATCGTCTCCCTCAAACATCTACGAGGGATGCGCCGATAGTCATCAGACCCCGAATTTCCTCACCCGTAATCACTCATGGTTGATCTCCAAGCGTTAAATCACGAAGACGGCGTAGACCAGGGAGGAAAAATGCAGTAATAAAACGGTGAACCCGGGATGTAAGAGAAAGGAAATCAGCCTCCTAATCTCAATCGTAATACGTGTCCGAAAAGGCCAGGTTGAACTCAACTGGTTCTCCAAAGGGTTGCTCGGCGAGGACCGGTCCCCCGTCAGGGAACTCGGAAACAACAGGCTGCTGTGGTTCAACAGAAGGCTCAGAAGCTTCTGAAGAATCGTCCGTGTAAGGACTACCAGTAGATGAAACCGAAGGTTCCGCCACCGTGGCAAAAGACTAGAAGAAAAGAGCAAACACACACACGGGCTGAAAGCGAGTTAAGACACACGATCAAACAGTCACAAGCAATATCTAAACAGGTGTGTAATCGTGGGAGATTGATTTTACCACATTGGAAAATAAACAAATCCTACCGTTTCATATTTTAAGAGTCGAGAAACGATAAAAATATGACTCTATCTCTTTCAGAGTTGATACAAGCGTGAAAGGACAAGCGCTTGACGGTATTTTCAAGTTTAGGGAGTCAGAAAAGACCAAATGACCGGCCAAAGAAAAACCAGGCACAAGGGGTGTACCAAATATCCGTGAACTGCAATATACACCTGGTTTCAAAAATGAAACAGAATCGACCAAGGAAAAGGGGACTTTCCGTACGTGCAGTCTCCCCCGAATGCCGTATTCGGTGTATCACGGGTATAGGGCGGCGTACTCGGCTTGCGGATAAAGGATTGAAAACCTAGAGGGGTCTCCCTTTATATACGCGACGGTACTAGGAGCACAAGTCCGTCTGCAGTGTTGCCGCAAAGCCACCAAAGAACGACAGCTGCTAGGTTTAACGACGCCGGAACACGTCTCTAGCCTAGACCTTCTAAATATGTTCCGTTAAGTTCCAATGTTGCCTTAGGTTAATTGAATGAATTTTACAGTTGATCTTCAATTAAGTTTTAATTTCCAGGCCCTATCGTATGTAGTGTCTCCTAAATGCAAGCTATATGCCACGGTGCAACATTTCGTTCGATGAAAAACTAGTTAAATAAGAGTTGAGAGCTTTTATACAAACGAAATGAACGGAATACAAACAACAATGTCTCTTAATGCAACTAATGCAATTGCACACTTTTCACTCAAACACTAATCACTAGCGATATGGAAAAAGATCACAATTTGCACTAATTAACAAAAGCAAGAGAGATTTTTTTTTTTTTAAATTTTCAATGTTTAATGGCTAATGTGCACTGAAAACAAAAGGAACAATTTGAGAAATGATATCCAAGAGAGCGAAACAAACAACATTCACTCAACAAAGCAAGCAACCAAATCTCCAAATCGACCCAAAGTCTCTCAAATCGAAGAAAGACTCAAAAGCTTCCGATGGACCGTGTGATCTAGGTCCAAAGCAAGACAAACTGACTCAATGAAGGAATGAACAATCACCCAAAAGACGCAACAAAACAACCAACGACTACTAAGAGGATGTAGAGAATTAACCAGCAAGTTGGCAGGACAATCAAGACACCAAAACTCCCAAGGAGGGCTCGATACACTAAGCCACTAGATGCCCTAGGGCTTAAATCGTGAAATCGGTAGATAGAAGCAAACAACCAAAGGATAGAGGTGAATTCCAGCCAAACAAGACTCCAACACACTCAGGCAGTCAGGAAATCAAGAAGAAAAGCACTGGTCAAATCCAGAGGGCTCAAAAATGAAGAAACTCAAAAAAACTCACAGGGGTGGCGCGACTGTGAGTGTGAAACTAGCGCCAGAATCCAATTGGCGCGGGCTAGACAAAGGCAACCTGCGCCAAGTGGTGCGAATGTCGGGTTAAAAACCGCGCCAGTCGAGTTTCTTAGCAAAAATTAAAAAACAAGCTGCTCCAGAAGCAGACCAATGCAAGCTAAGCAAACCAAGAAGCTAAAACAATGAAAGAATCCAACCCAGAAGGTTCATCAAGCAAGGAGAAACAATCAGAGTGAAACAATCATAAACGAGTCAAGGAAAACCGGACGATCCCCAGTATGGAGTCGCCAATTTGTTGAAGAGGTAAATCCCCTCTGCGGACAGAGGCGATCCCTACTAGCCCAGCAGGGGTCTAGCAACAAACAAACAATGCTAAGGACGCAAGCCCGCAATACGAATAAAAGGTTTGGGATAGGAACCTACCTGGATTCAGCTAATATCAAGAAGAAGTGTCCCCTGGCCTCCTTCAGCCTCATGTGATCACAATCCTTCCACGATCTCCGCGATGAACACCCGCACATAGAAGAAACGAACAGATACAAGCATAGAAACCAGCATCCCTAACTAAACATCGGTCAGAAAAGATATCACTCGCATTAACATAATGGAAAACGGAGTGGAACCATAATCATAGTCATCTATTAAGTGATAACGAATAGAAGTTACAACTAAGTCTGACAAGCAGCAGCTCTCCTTCGAGCGTGTCTCCTAATGTCTTTTCATCGCTTCGCAAAGCTCGCCAAGGAAAGGGAAACCTCTCCCGCAGTCTCGTAACAATGGTCTCCTCGCTTAAATGGGCCTTAAGGGAAAGAAGGGATTCTTTACAACACAAATGCACTTGGGAATAGGGAGATGCAAAGCTTCAGCACTTCAAGACTAGCTTGCCATGGATCTGAGCAGGCTTTTATAGATGGGGAAGGAGGGAGTTGGGATCCCTATTATTATGGGATTGGCCCTATCAACAAGGAAGGTTCCATGGGAGGTGGCAAAACCAATCCCCTTCCATAGAACTCCCGCAGCCAAACCTCCCAACTCAAGATAGGCAGTGGTTTGTGAGTTTGTTTGAACTCAACTTCCGCCATCCATATTTAAAAAACAGTCCCTAAAATGGGTGGCGCGATTGCTACTCTATGACAGAGCGCCAAGTGGCGCGACCTCTGTGTAGGATTTTCCTCAGTGGCGCGAGTCCTGAACTGACTGCCCGCGCCAATGCAAAAAGGGATGTTTTTTATGATTTCTGCAAGGAGATGTCTCAAGGGAAAATATAGCTCACATTCAGAGGGATGCATTGATGGTGATTTCAAAGCATGACAATGTTTACAGGTCACGGAATGGGTCCTTCATTGTGCGGGATGGAAAATGGTTAGGACGGTGACAAATTACTGTATAACAATAATATAAAAAAAAATTCTAATTTAGCCTTAGGAGAGAAATCATAAAAACAAAATCACCTTCAAATCAAACTGGAAAATCCTGTTGTGACACTTGTCATAGTGTCATTGGGTGAAAACTGAATAATATTCCCTGCATGCTGACTGGGCTTCCATGTCATCAACCTGTCACTATTCTGCAATTTTTTTTAAATTCCCCTATACTGAACGGTGGTCAGCGGGCTATAACTTCTTCATCCAGAGTCGTTTTTCAACGAAACGAAGTGCGCCAGATTCCTGGAGATGGGTTTCCAATCAATTATGAGCACTTTCATTTTTGATATTTTACACTGAGAACCTGATCATTCCTCCCCACTAGAAGCCTTTTGGACCCCAAAATATCTTCGATTAATGATCATGTGGATGAGGGTACTGTTCCCTCACCCTTCCAGTCTCTATCCACTGAAATTTTCCCATTTTCATTATTTGCAGCTTTTCACAAAAGTTAACTTTTTCCTTTATTGTTGTGACCTTCTCTTGCTATCATTGATACCGTCATGCTGAAATTCCATTGAATTTGCAGAGCAACAAGTTTTTCTTGCATAAACCATCTTGTTCCTACCTATTTAATCAATCAAACGAAACTTAAAAACTGTCTCATCTTGCACACTGTCACCATGGCAATTCTTAGCTGCTCTTTCTTTGTACTTATGTCGAATCTTAACCAAATAATTTAACCATTTCCATGTACCTTTTGGAAACCGGAAAAAAATAATAATTTGTGGAACCCATGCCTCATTTTTCAAGTTTCTTTGTTGCTTTCTCTTTGACCTTTTCACTCTCTTGCACCAACATCTTGTTTCCGACACTGCTCAACACTGATGTTAACTGTTGCAAATGTTTTACATCTTGTTCACCTCCTTTCAAAGGCAACATGTTAGAATCCCGAAACATCTCATTAAAAGCATACAAATATTTTTGAAAGGTTTGATACAAAACATCTCTTTGTTTGATCATTACCAATGTCAAACTCTGGCTTGCATTCACTATCCTCTTCATTTCTCCTCCATGTATAAGAGACAAATTTGTCTTCTTCTTATGCGCTCTAATTATGTACTCAATACCATGTTTAAACAAGTTATACTTATTCTCATGGCGATGAAATAATTCTTTCTTATCATACAGATAAGGACTTCCCAATACAATAATTTATATCTCAAGCGACACCACATCAATTTCAACTTCATCAAGAAAGTTTTAATTGATGGTGAATCTTAGTATGCACTTCCTTGTAACCTACAAGTTTCCATTTTTGCATATCTACCCTAAAGGATAAGGTATTGGATGTCTAATAGTTTCAAGATCTAGTTTCTTAACTAAGTCTTTGGAAATCAAGTTAGCTTGTGACCCACTATCAAAAAGTGTATCAATATTGGTATGTTTAGAGACACCTCTAATTTGGAAAAGTTCTATTCTTGTATCTTCATCTTGAGTAACATTGGAACAATTTGAAGAACTAGTGCTTGCTATGTTATTACCTTTCAAACCCATGGTTGTAATCTTTGTCTCATCTCCTGAATCTAACCCTAAGTCATGTTAAACTATAGCAACAATTTTTCCCTTCTCTTTGGCTTTTAGTTTGTTTGGCTTCAACTCTGGATGAAGTTGCCAACAGTGGTCTTCATCATGGCCATTCTTTGAAAAAAAAAATTATGTGTGTTTTTCCTTCTCTCCCTTGACAGAGCTATTTCTTTTTCCTCTTCCATAAAAATTTCCCTTTCCTTTACCCTCATTACCACTTTTCTCATCTATGTTTTTTTTCCCTCTTGCTTCTAAGTGTGTAGGTTGAACACAAACCTCATCTATGTTTGTGGGATTAAACATGAGAATAATGTGCCTAAGGTAACTATGCAAACCCCCAACATACTTTAACAAATTTTCATGAGAATATAAATTAATACCCAAAATAAGAGCTCTTCTCCTAAATTCATGAGTATAATCTTGCACACTTTTCCCTTTCAACTATCTAAAATTTTCCAAGCCATAATTGCCTTTTGAATGTAAGCTAATGGATAGAATTTCCTTTTAATGGCATCAATAAAACTTGACCAAGATATAGATATCTTACCGTAGTTTTTAATCTCTTCTTGAGTCCTTGATTCCTACCATACAAGTGTAGATCCTTCCATCCCTAAAGAAGCCAATTACATCTTTATGTCATCTTCATGAAGGTTCTGAATTATGCAATACACTTCCAATTGACATATCCAAGTATCCAATATTTCTGCATTTATCTCGCCATTATACATTGGAAGGTCAAATTTGACATCAAGTTTGAGTAAGGGTGTTTTTCCTTTTGTGGCCTTTGAGTGAGTATGGGTAGTTTTTGTGGTGGAAGTGGAAGATTATGTTGATGGTGATGATGAGGATGATGATGATGGTGGAGATGGAGGTGGCTTTCCTCCGCTACCCTTTGAAATTTTCTCTTATTCCTTCTTATGATTTGAAGTTACTTTTCCATGTGGAGGCTTAGAACCGCCTCCTTCCATCCAGCAATAAATGCATCAAACATAATTTTAACCATCCTCTTTATGTTGTGTAACCAACTCAAAAAGAGAAGAAAAGAGATATAAACGCCTTAGAAATGAGCCACTTCGAGGGGGCAACCTCCAATACATTACATAAATGAACAATTCTTGGATGATACAATTCACAAAACCTCCTTTCTATATATAGGAGTCCATGGGGCCATAATGTGATCCTAGTGGACCACAATGTAATCCTAGCCGACCTAACAATAATAATTTAAGGGCACAATAATAACAAAATGGGGGTTACAAGGGTACAATAATAACAATAAGGGGTTTACACTAACAATAATAAGGGGTTATACTAGTGATATAGGGACCTAACATGCCCCTTTCCTTCAAAAAAGTGTTGTCCTCAACACTTGAGTAGCTCCGGGTGCTTCTGTATAAAATTCTCATCCTCCCATGTAGAATCTTCAGTGGGTAAGTTCTTCCACTTGATGAGATACTCTGAAATTGATAGATTCCGTAGTTGTCGAGTTCTTTTGTCCATGACTGCTTCAGGTTCCAATATGATTTTCCCTTCCCCATCAAGTTCTGGCAATACTGTTTGAACTGGAAGATTTTCACCTATAACCTTCTTTAAGCATGAAACATGGAAAACTGGATGTACTCGCGAAGAAGCAGGAAGCTCCAACTTGTATGCCATAGTACCAATCTTTTGCAACACCTTGTAAGGACCATAGTAGTTTGGCGATAATTTATTATCCTTCTTTGCTTGCTTGAGGGACATTTGTTTGTATGGTTGTAGCCGTAAAAATACCCAATCTTCTACATCAAAACTTCTCTCGCTACGATGTTGATCTGCATGTTGTTTCATTCGATTTTGTGCCAAATTCAGGTTATCCTTTAAGAGTTGGAGAACTTCTTGCTGATGCTCGATGTGATCTTCCACTGCTTGAACCTTCGAATTTTCCCTTAAAGATGATGTGATGGATAGTGGATGATATCCATAAAGTGCCATAAATGGGGTCATTTTTGCTGCAGTATGGAAGGAAGTGTTATACCACCATTCAGCGAGAGGTAACCACTTGACCCATTGTGTTTGTTTATCAGATACAAAACAACGAAGATATCCTTCCAACATTTATTTACTATCTCAGATTGACCATCAGATTGAGGATGATAAGATGAGCTATGAGCTAATTGAGTACCCAAACAAGAAAATAACTTTGTCCAAAAATTTCCAGTAAAAATGGGATCTCTGTCACTCACAATAACCCTTGGGCTTCCATGTAGCTTTTGAATTCTGTCTATAAATGTAGTAGCAACTGTACTTGCTTTAAATGGATGAGATAATGCACAAAAGTGTGCATACTTGGTAAGTCTATCAACTACCACCATGATGACATTCTTTCCTTCGGACTTAGGTAAACTCGTGATAAAATCCATTGAAATCTCCTCCCAACGTTGACTTGGAATGGATAAAGGTTGTAGAAGTCCCGGGGTCTTAATTGTCTCCACTTTATTCTGCTGGCAAACCAAACATTCCGCCACAAACTTTTGAATATCAGATTTAAGGCCATCCCAAAAAAAATCTTTCTTCACCCTGTGGTAAATTTTTAAAAATCCTGAGTGTCCTCCTAAAGGAGAAGTGTGCAATTCCAGAAGAATCTTTTGTTTTAGTTGGGAATTCTTACAAAGATATAAGCGATCTTTGTACCATAAGGAATCATTTTTCCAACTAAAAGTATCAGATGTACTAGGATCTTGCTGCAAATTTTGAATGAGTGTCCATACATCTTTGTCCTTCTTCCATTCATCTCTTGCTTCAGTTATCCAATCTGGTTGGATAATAGAAATGGCAAAAAGCAATGCTTCCACCTCTTCATTCTTTCTTGAGAGTGCATCTGCAACAACATTAAGCTTTCCTTTTTTGTAGATTATTTCAAAGTCATAACCCAACATCTTTGTGACCCATTTTTGCTGCTCTTCTAATGATAGTCTTTGTTCCAAAAAGTGTTTAAGACTATCATGATCATTTTTTACCTCGAAGTGTCTTCCCATTAGGTAAGTTCGCCATTTCTTTAGTGCATGTAGTATTGCTAACATTTCCTTCTCATAAATAGGTTTCTGTAAATACTTTCCTTTGATTGGACGATTTTCAAAAGCAATGGGTCTTCCTTCCTGCATTAAAACTGCACCAATTCCATTTCCTGAGGCATCACATTCCACAATAAAGGTTTTTGTGAAGTCTGGTGTAGCTAAGACCGGTGCTAGGCATATTGCCTCTTTAAGACGTTCAAAGGCCTTAGTTGCTTCAGGAGTCCATGAAAATGCATCTTTCTTCAATAATGTTGTTAGAGGTGCTGCTATTCTCCCATAATTCTTAATAAACTTGCGATAATACCCTGTTAACCCGAGAAATCCTCGCAACTGCTTTATGGTTGTGGGGACTTTCCATTCCTTAATGGCTTTAATTTTGTTAGGGTCTACTTTAACACCTTCGTGAGATACAATATGACCCAGATATTCCACCTCTTGTACTCCAAAGAAACATTTGGATATTTTTGCATATAATTGTTTCTCCTGCAATAGTTTGAGCACCCCGTCAACATGTTCAACATGATCCTTCCAAGACCTGTTGTAGATTAGTATATCATCAAAAAATACTAGCACAAATTTTCTAAGGAAGGGTTTGAAAATGGAATTCATCAACCCTTGAAATGTAGAAGGTGCATTGGTAAGGCCAAAAGGCATGAACAAAAATTCATAATGACCCTCATGAGTTTGAAATGTTGTTTTTGGAATATCTTCAGTCTTAATTATAATTTGATGATATCCTCAACGAAGATCCAACTTGGTAAAATAAATTGCTCCATGTAATTCATCCAATAATTCATCAATCACAGGAATGGGAAATTTATCTTTAATGGGTAGCTTATTGAGCCCCCTATAATCCGGACACATTCGCCATGATCCATCCTTCTTGTGTACCAATACTACAGGAGCAGAGAAAGAACTTTGACTGGGTTGAATTATACCCGCCTCTAACATTTCTGCAATCATACGTTCAATTTCGCTCTTTTGGAAGTAAGGATATCTATAAGGCCGGATGTTTGGAGGAACACTTCCTAGAATCAAATGAATAGCATGATCATGATCACGAATAGGTGGGAGTCCTTTGGGAGTTTCAAACACCTTGGAATGATTGTCCAAGACTTGTTGGAGATCTGCAGAAATAGATGATTTTGATGTTGAAACTTCTAGTGAGCATAATTGTGCAATTACGCCTCGTTGTTCTTTATTTAGAAGCTTTTTCATGACATTAGAGCTTATTATCCTTCCCGGCTTCCCTTCAATACCCCGTAATTCGACTTCCTTTCCTTCTGAAAAAAATTTCAAGAAAAGTTCTTGAAAATTAAAAGCTACCGTCTCCAAAGATTGTAACCATTGTACTCCTAGTACAACATCAGCACCTCCCATAGGAATGGCAAGCATTGGACTAGTCAATACATATTCCCCCATGGTTAGCTTGATATTATGGCATTTTCCAGAGCAATTTATAGTTCTCCATTTGCAACCATCACTTGACATTCTGGTGCTGGGTATAGGAAACAATTTAATTCCTTGGCTACCTTATAATGAATAAAATTATGGGTGCTACCTGAATCAATCAACACTATTACCCTTTTCTTCTTTATATGTCCTTCTATCTTGAGAGTTTGAGGAGTGGTAATTCCTGTCAGCGCATTACACGATATGGTCGGATTCATTTCTTCCTCTTCTAGGGGTGGTTCCCGGTGTATATCCTCTTCTTGTTCATTTTCTTCTTCTTCTTCACAATCTATGTAAAATAATTTCTTCTCAGCACACTTATGACCTTTAGTGTATTTGCTATCACAACTGTAGCAAAACCCTTTTGCTCTTTTTTCTTCCAATTGTTGTGGTGTCAACCTTGTAGGTTGTGGAAATCTAGGCGTAGCAACACTTCCTTCTTTATAGAATTGAGTGGTAGGCTTCCTTGTCGCCATAATTTTACATTCAACTTTTCTTGCCAACCTCAATGCCTTCTCCAATGAATCAGGTTCCAAAACGCGAACTTCATGTTGGATGTTATCCTTTAAAGTGCCTAGGAAGAGATCAATCCTGTGTTCCTCTGTAAGATCAGTTACCCTTATATTCAATTTTTGGAAGTCCTCAATGTGCTGCCCACTAAACCCTTTTGTTTGAGATTTATCAATTGGGTAAAGAAGGTGTTGCTCTTTGTATCCTCATAATGTGCTATCATTTCCTCCGTAAAAATTGACCAAGTGACAATTTTTTTACGGGAACAAAGCCATCGATACCATACAAATGTATTTTGTTCTAAATGTAAAGTTGCAATGCGTACCTTTTGCGTGTTTTGCACGTTATGGAGATCAAAATATTGCTCCATCTGTAGTATCCATGTTACATGATCCTTTCCATCAAACTTCCTCATATCCATTTTTGGAATATGGTGGTTCTTTCTGCCAACATTCGAGTTTATGGAATCATGATTAACATTTATTTTGTTCTCATCAGGAGGTTCTTCTCCTATATTGCCGCCATTAGGAATCATTTCTGGTTTTAAGCTTGTCATCAAGCCTTCCATGTATGCTTTTAGATCATTCTTCATGTCATCCATCTTAGCTTCCATGCCGACTTCCATGCCATCCATCTTAGCTTCCAAACCATTCATCTTAGTTTCCACGCCTTCTTCAAAACTTCCATTTCATTTTTTGTTGTTCTTTGCGAGAGCGAAATTTGTTGCATTTGCTCTTGTAATTTTGACATGTCATGTTGCCATTCTTCATCTTCATGAGTAATAGTAGAGCCTTCTAAAGGCTTAATGGGTGTTGAATTCTTTTTAGGGGCCATTTCAGACTCCAATATTGATATCTATTCTACAATAGGCTCTTGCAATCAATTCAACTTGATTCTTCAAACAAGACTTATGCAATTCGGAAAAAAAATACACACCTTTTACTAGCTTTGAGGAGCTCGATATTGAAATTGTATTATCTTTGTGCTTGAAAATCGTCGATATCTAAAATTCAGCCCTGTAGTAGCCCTCTGAAGCTTCTTTCAAATGCCACAGGTCTGACTTGATTTTGATGCTCCAAGACAAAGTTGTGTCCAATCTCCCACAATGACCTAATTCTGGACTGGTTCAGTAGAGCGAACTTGTACGACTTGCCACGTGTCACTGTTTTGTCCTTTGTCTTTGAAATTGATAGCGAAGAAACTACAGGCTGTGTACTTGTGACCACTTTTGACGGAACTCCAATCCAATCTTCAGAGAGAGAGTTATTGAACGTTTCCCACGATCACCTCTTTGAGATGAAATTCAGGAGCCTGAAAAAGCACTACCTTCCACAGATCATATCTCCAAAAATATTGTGAACCAAGTTCTGAAATTTTTTGACGAATTTCCTCAGGATTTCAGCTTCGCACCATATGAATTTCAGACTCTGACCCTTCGTACAAAAAAATTTATAGTGCAAATGCCACGATGACCTGTTTATGAGCCTGAAAAAATACCTAACTTCCACAGATGATATCTCCTCAAATATTGCGAACCAAGATCTGAAATTTTTAGAAAACCTTCCTCAAGATTTCAGCTTCGCACCCTAGAAATTTCAGCTTCTGAAGCTTCGTAGAAAAAAGTTATAGCGAAAATGCCACGATGACCTGTTTGGAGCAGCGAAACCCTAGAATCCCAAAGCTCTGATACCAAATGTTGTGTAACCAGCTCCAAAAATAGAAGAAAAGAGATATCAACGCCTTAGAAATAAGCCACTTCGAGGGGGAAACTTCCAATACATTACATAAATGAACAATTCTTGGATGATACAATTTACAAAACCTCCTTTCTATATATAGGAGTCCATGTGGCCATAATGTAATCCTAGTGGGCCACAATGTAATCCTAGCCGACCTTACAATAATAATTTAAGGGCACAATAATAACAAAATGGGGGTTACAAGGGTACAATAATAACAATAAGGGGTTTACACTAACAATAATAAGGGGCTATACTAGTGATATAGGGACCTAACACTTTATGTCATTGAATCCTCTCTTGGCATCATCCTTTATTGAATGACCTTCTCTTTCTCCAACACCTGACATGATGGCTATGTATTCAAGCTCAGATTATTATTCTTGTACCTCTTCAATCAACTCAAATTCTTGTACAAATTGTACCTCCTCAATCTCAGCTTCTTGATATAAAACTTGAGGTGCTTCAAGTGCAGCTATGAGTGGAACTTTGGGTGGAGATGGTGCTCTTGTAGCTCTCCATCTTCTGGTCCTAATCGCGGGACTTGCAACCAAAAAATTCCCTTCACCTCTCTGCAACTTTAACCTTGTCAACATCACAAATTTGAAAGCATTAAACTTGCACAAAAATCAAGAAACAATCAAGCAAATAACCTTGCCTTTCAACCAAGCTCTGATAAAAACTTGATCTGTGTATGCATGTTAGGTTTGTTGTGCTAATTTCATCTTCATATTTAAATTTCTTTTGTTAATATTATGCTTGATGTACATAGGTTTCCTTGTAGCTTATGTGTGTCAAACAGGTAAATCAACTGATTTTTATGCGTGAATTCAAGAGCATAAATTATGAAATTTAAATGTTGAACAATAACAACAAAATACACAACAAACCATCAAAATTGATCCATCAACACAGATTTTAGATGAAGGAGTTCACCCCCCCTAGGCTACATCTCCTTGGTTCAGATTCCATGGTTTGGGCCTCTGTATTGGCTCAAAAGTGAAAAAATTTCTATTTACATTCACCTACGGCTCCTGAAACATACTCCAATGAGTGTATAATGTCAAAATCTATCAGAAATGACTATTCATTATCTCAATTTGGCCTTCTAGTGATTACATGTTTAATGCTAATCCTGGATTACAATTTTCATTAGCGCTTAAATGCACGTTTAGGGTAATTAACCCCGCTTAATAAACTTTAATCTGCTCATTTAAATAAGTCCACCAGTGCCTCGTCTAATGGCTTGTTCGCATGGGGAGGGGGATGGTCCCCACCAAACCCCCGCTTGTCGATTCATTTAATAATGAGTATAAGTCAGAGCCCATACTTATTAAGATCCATGTTGATGGCTCTATGGTAAGGGCAAAGAGTAGGTTGGGGGAGGTTGTGGGGTCAAGCCCTGACCTCCGCCCAAACTCGGTATAATATTTTGCCACCATTTCAAATACACGCCCATAATGTTTATTTTCCATACATAAGGTTTAACTTCGGACTTTGGTTTAAATTCGCCACCATAATACACGCCAATACCATATGATCAAACTTTGCAATATTATCAAACCGCCTAAATATATAACCTTTGAACTTGGTATATATTAATTCAAACTACCATATGATTTTTGGAGTTTGATAATGTTTCCACCATATAATATATGTTTCGGAACTATAATATAGTTCGACCATATGATATGTAAACCAACCTCAACCTTGGCATAAAATTTGACCAAATATATAATGAAATTCGAACCTTGGAGTTGGAGAGGGTCCACTAGAGGGGACATGTGGTGGCCCCTGGTTGCACCTTGTGTCATCCTCTAGTTGGCTTGTCCCTCATAATATAAAAAAAAATTATAATTCAGCCTTAGGAGAGAAATCATAAAAAATTGACCTTCAAACCAAACTAGCGAATCCTGATGTGACACTTGTCACAGTGTCACTGGGAAAAAACTGAGGAATATTCCCTACATGCTAACTGGGCTTCCATGTCATCAACCTGTCACTGTTTTGAAATTTTTTATAAAAAAATTGCCTATTCTGAACGACGATCAGCAGGCTATAAATTCTTCATCCGGAGTTGGTTTTTGACAAAAATAAGTGTGTCGGATTCCTAGCGACATGCCGGTCACGGTCGTTCAGTTTCCAATCAGTTCTAATCACTTTCATTTTTGAGCTTTTACACTGAGCACCTACTCAGTTGGCATATGGTGCTAACGAGGAGTAAGAAGTGTTCTCTCTAATCTATGATCTCAATCTCACTAGAGGAAGATAAAACTAAGAAATGTGAGGAAAGAAAGCGATATAGTGCCTCTTTAAAGAGTTTACTTGAATACTAGTGTGAAAAATCAAACATTAAATGGATTTTTACACTTTAATTGCATTAAAAAGCAATAAAGTGACACACTAGACAAGTCTAACACAATTAACTATGCCAAAAGAGAAAAAATAGGATTAGAAATATTGGTGGGATAAGCATCACTAGAATTATATATCATTGAGATAATGCTTAGTGGAGTGATATATTGGGATAAATAAATTGAAATGTGAGTTTAAAGTCAATTTTGTGAGTGTATATTTAGGTTGACAAACAATGGGGCACTGTATCACTGAGGACTATAATGCTATATCATTTGGATGGTCATCATAAAGGTGATATGGTGCTAGGAACCAAGTTTGCAAGACTAGTTTTGAGAGTTAAGTCATCTTTTTCTTAGTGCCATGTCATTGGGATAATGAATAATAGAGCATTGTATTGTTGTTTTGATGGTCTTCAAATAACTTTATCTATAGAGAGGGCATCATATAGCCCTACATCATTGGAGGGAGAATCATCTCAAAAATATATTTAAAACTCATCTCAAAAGGTAGGTGTTATCATTCTGTAATTTCCAAGGTTGTGGAAGAAACCACGGAGGTAACCACAAAACCACTTTGCAGTTTAGGATCTAGCCCTCCTAAACTCAGAGAGGGATCTCTCTATCAGATTTAAATTTGTTGTATTTGTGATATTAGGCTAGTTATGAATGTTCAATATTTTGTTTGATTGTTTGAGATTTGTTTTAATTGGTTTGGTTAAACTTCCATTGGGATATGGAGTCTATAACTTAACATGGATCTGTCTAAGATTTTCAAAAGGGGTTTCATGGGGAAAGGTAGCTAAACTAATTGTATCCTTTAAATTTAAGTGAAATGTGAAACAAGAAATTAAATAAGTTCAATTAAGCAAAGAACATTTAAGAATTATTTAACTTATTTTCATAGGAAAACATTTAAATTATCCACATCCAGAAATAAAGTGTATCTTTCAACAACTTTTTTCTTCAAATTTCTGTAAAATAATTCGGATTAAGAAGACATAAGCATGGAAACAAAGCAATAAACACACATATAGTGAGATAAACACTTCACCAAATATTCCAACACATGAATCTTGTGAAATAGTCCTTCTTATTACTGACCAACCCATCAAATGGAAAAAGTACAATAGCTTTGTGGAATGCAAAAATCAACCCTCAATACTTTGAAATTTGAAGTATTTATAGAAATATTTACGAAAACTCCTATCATGACAAATCAAGATATATTTTAGGCATATCTAAAACAGATTACATCTTTTATTACAAAATAATAGGCCAAGTTGGAATTGTTTGAATGTTGGCCTTGATTTGAAGGAGGTTGTTGTTGATCTATCTCCTTGGCCCTTGTTGCGTTGTTGATCCTGTTGTTGAAGATAGAGTTACCCATTTAGTCTAGTAACTCGCATAAATTTTCCCATATATCTTCACTTGGAGTAGATAATTTATCCACTCTTATGTAGATCTCATCCACTTCCGTATACTTGGAAAAAGTAGGCTTGATGAAAAAAATGTGATTTACCTCATGTTGAATACTCAAATCATTTTCTAGTGCCTCGAGAAAAGCCTTTCCTGTAATGCTGCCTAGTATGCCTGCAAATTTAAAAACATATTTAGATATATCTATAAATTTATTTTTATGATCATCTAAAGTGATTAATTTATTATTTATTACAAACATGCTTGGAAGTCCTTTCTTGTTCAACACTTCAAACTTGCTGAAGAATCTGTTGACACCAATTTCCAGCCCCTCACATTTTTCTTCAAGCTGTAACATGAAGTTCCTTTTAGTAAAAACTTTCTTGACTTATAGTATTGTATTAGTTCTGTCTTCAATCTATAATTCTTCTAGCTCATACCTGTTCTTAGAATTCAAAAATCTGATGATGTTTGTAGATTTTTTTGGCTTGTCTCCTAGCTAATATCTGATCTGCACAATTTCTTCCTTAGATTTCTGAATTAAATCATTATGCTCAAAAATAATTTGAATAGAAGGGTAAATTTCATTTATGGATTTATGGATATATATCCATATGTTTTCCTTAGCGTGGGCTAAGGTTTGAGCCATGGCATCCTATTTACCTATTTTTTACAATTTTTGTGAGTCTCTGATGCCCGGGCTACCTGCTTACTCTCTCTTGGTCCATATATAAAATTTCAATTTTATTCTAATACCCACAATCTTCAATTTCCTTTTCACAGAACTGCATTCAACTTCTAGCCCAAATAATTTTAAATCTGGCAATCTTCAAAATTATATCTAGAAGCTTTGATATTTTCCCTCAATAGTTAGAACCATGTAAATAACCCATTTCGTGATCTTCGGGTTAATACTCAATAGCCATTAGTCCCAAAGGTCTTCAGACTTCACCGTCAATCTCTATGTATTATATAACTTTACATAACAACCAAATTATAACTCTATAGTTCGGTAACATATATTGTGCCAGACATCAATCTTCGAATGGTTTAATACTTTAACAACCCACCATATGAAAGTATTTCCTATCCGGCCCACAATTCATTTGACTCATATCGAACAATATGTATATACTGCCATATATATATCTTCCCCAATCAATGTTACAACCTTTAGATAAGGCCTTGACCTAGGTTTAAAACACATCCTTCCATACCCAATTATTTTTTTACAAGCGAAGTCTCTCTTCAAAGGTCTCACAGAAACGAATTAAACAGTTATCGGTTCATTTCTTCTTACGCAAAATTTATGGTTAGACTCGACCAAAGTCTACAACATATACAATGGTTTAACTTCGGTTTATATTTCAAATATCAACGTCAGATTTGATTCGGGCCCACAGCAAACTACACATACCTTGGCTTAACTTTCATACATCGTGCAACCATGACCACAATTGATCTCCCAACACATTCGATCGCACGGATAAAATGAATATCGTGTTTTTCTTTGTTCCGAGCTTTAATGCCTCAAAAAAACGCGATGAGCGTGGTTTTTATAAACCGCTCTTGGGCGCGTGTCAGCCATCGACCCTAATCACGTTTTTTCTGTCAATCCAACTTGCCGCTCGAAAGGGTGCGCGATACAACCGATATTCGCATTCCGGTTTCACTGTTCATCTCATGGTTCCACTTCTTACCATGCTCAAGGTTCTGACTTGAATTCCGCTTTCAATAACTCTCTACACAGACTTTCTCTGCTAACAAATGGTTTTCTGAAAGGTTAGTTCCTTATCCACACGGAGTTGTATAAGAACGCATGACTCCATCGAGACTCCAAGGAACGAAAGTGGGTCTTACACACAGAGGCAATTGATTCAAATCAATACACAGAAACCATGATTTCAATACATTCGGACAACAAGAGTGACCCCTTCGCACAGAGAATAATACCCCTAATTGCAATCAGATTAACACACAAAATTCAAGGTTCCGAAGGAATAATTCCTTCGAGAGTTTTTCCAATAGCATGTGAATGCGATAACTCTACAATTCGTTTTTTTTCTTATTAACTAGAGATTGATCTCTCAAATCTAGTCTTTGACTATGAAATCCCCAAAGGAGCCTTCAGACCTCTACTTCTTTTATCATTTCATTAACTGCTAATACAGTAACTTCAAATGTGATATGTATCCGGAAATCATTGCTTCAACAGCATCGATCTACCCTGAATCAATACAAATTTACCCAGTCACATAGAATTCAATTACATACACTTCACAGAGAATTCATAAACAAATACTTCATCTATTCATATGAACTCAATTGCAAAAGCATTCCTGGTCCTGGCCAGATATTCAAGTTCAATGGCCCCTTCTCCTCTCAATACTCTATCTCTTCATAGGGATGAACCCCTACACTATCTTTCCTACTTACATTTATACTGAATGGTGACCTGAATCAATTAAGGTCCCTTACAGCTCAAAAAACCCTTGAAATTCCCAAAAATATTAACTTTTTCCTAATTCTCTAAAATAACTGAAACTGCCTATCTCTTCATATTCCTAACTGATCATCTTCCTCTCATGTTCTCGAATGGTTAGAGAGCATTACATTTCCTCACTGTTTTATTCAAAAGACATAATTTTATGAGAATTTAAATACATAAGACCTCCCTATGTCTACTTATGTACAAAGTATTTTGTCATGTCTAATGCCCCTGCATCAGACTCCCAAGGTTCAAACTGATCATGATCTCCTGATCATGTGTCTTTAGTCTCTGCCTCCTGGATCCCATACTTTGTTTTTCTATTGTCCATCAGCTGCATCATCCTTCATCTGCATTTCTCCAGGTCTCCATATCCTATTCTGCAATTTACCTCCAGCTATGCTTTCATAATCTCTTTTTGTCTTTCCCTTGCTGAAACTCTTCTACTTTCTTGTTGCTGTCTGCTGCTTCTGAGATACATTCATCATTATTTATCTGATGGTTTCAATCTCTCTGTCCAGTTTATCTTCTATCTGAAAATTTCTTTGCCTAATACTATTGCTTCCCATCTCTGCTACTGTCAATACTACTACTGTTACTGTCTTCAAGAATTTTTCTGCTGCTTTTGTGGCTGCCTCCTCAATGGCTGCTTTGATTATTTTTACTTCTGCAGATGTCATCCCCCATGTTGCGGCCTCCAAAACTTCCTATCCCTCTACAACATTTTTATTTTGCTCTTCATTTGCAAATTTAATTCTATAAAACAAATAATCAATTAAATTTCCACCTGTAGTAGCATACTCATCCAATATACTAGTAAACATAATTAATCTTAACAAACTAGTATCTGCTCCTAGTTCTTCCACAGCTTTAGGAAAATTAACTTTAGTGTCTACAATCCCTTTCTCTTCTTCAAATGTCCTCATCAAACATCTTAGCCACCTCTTCTGTACTTGTCTCACATCATCAACATGTTGTAATTCAGTCTCAGCATCTTCTTCTTCTTATTGGGAAATCTTCAGCCATTGCCTTTCATCTCCTTGGTTGATTTTGGCAATCAAACCAAGTTCTTCAAGCTCTATATTCTCATCTTCTGTCAACATAGAATGTTGATTCTTCCTTACTATGTCAGTCTTAACAATATTCCCCACAGTTTGCTCTCCAACCTTCTCTTGGTTATTCAAACAAATCAACTCCTCTTTGTCACCAGTGACAAATTTCTGCATATGAGACATGGATGTCTCATCTTCCTTCAGCAACAAATTTTCTTCCTTCAAGACAACTCCAAGAGATGGATTGTCTTCTGTCATTCCTATAAACATAAAAAAACTGTCAGTGTTAAAATTACAAGACCCAATGGTCTCAATTATTGACCTAGTCACCAATTCTTCTCTTTGCAATTCTAAGTCCTTTTCAAGACTCAGAAAATCTTCACTGTCCTCATTCCCTTGTATCTTCATACTCTACAATCCCCAATTCTAAAATTGAGGTTCTCCTTCCTGCATTGAATCTTGTTTATTCAACATATTCTCCAGCAATCTAATTTCTTCATCTCATGGATTAAGACTTTCCACAGAATTTTCCTCTTCTCTTATTCGACTGTCCAATGGAGTCAAATCCTCTCCATCATCAACAAAATCTGTATTTACAAAAAAATTGTTAAAACCGAAATCACGAGGCCTCAGTGCCTTTCTTTCTTCTGCCAGCATTTTAGTATGTTGTCCTGAAATTATTCCATTCTCTATCAGCACTTCAGTATGCTGATTCAAACTTCCCAAAGAATTATCCGAAGAATTCCCAAGACTGTCAACAAGTCTTCCATCCACATCATCTGCTCCCATGATGTTTTCCTGCTCACTGTGGTGAATTCTACCTTATGTAATCTCTCCTTCATACTCTGGATTCTCCAACAAGTATTCCAACAATGCAATTTCCCTTTTTCATTCTTTAAGAAATTCATCATCACTTACATTCCCTGCAGTCATACATAAACCTTTAGTTTGTAGACCAGGAGCTCTAACAACCTCAACTGGTATTTCACATATCATCTCTTCAAGCTGATCTTCTCCTTCTTCATTCACAATAATTTCTTCCTGTGCTGCAACAACTTCAATCACAAATGTATCACTGCTTCCTTCATTCAAGGGACATTCTCCAACATTGCATATTTCTCCAGAGTATTCATCTTCTGAGAGATACTTCTTCCTACTTGTGACAGCTTCACAAGATTGTTCATCCTCCTCCTCAACAAACTTTGAAGTTTTTTCATCTCCTTGTGATGTACCTGCAAACATACACAACTGTTTAGTTTTCAAATCACAAGACTTTTCAGTCTTGGTCGCTTCCTCAAGCACTTCTCTTTGAACAGATCTACATGTGGAATCTTAAAATTCCATCCTTGACTCAAGAAATCTGAGTTCATCTTCCTCTGTAGAATCTATCATCACCTTAAAATTCTCATATTCACAAATACAAGTCTTTACCTCATCCAACTGATCTGGACTTGTCCAATAACTCGGGAATTCATCAATGATGTCCTGTTCATCAATACAAGCTTCTTTTTGCCTTAAGACTTCATCATGTCTCACAAGATCTCTTGCAGATCTCCATTCTTCATTTGTACTCTGTTTTGCTTCACAAGCAGAATTTTCTTCTTTCAACTCAGTTGCTTTGAGTTCTTCTCTCAAGAAGGCAATCTCCTTTTGCCTCATCTTTAACTTTAATGGTTTCCATTTCACACTCTTCTTCATGAGCCAACCAACTCTCTGGTTTTCCTCTATCATCCTCTCCAGTTCATAAAGTTTCTTACTGATCTCATCTATCTCTTTCCAATACTCTTCATCAGTGAGTTTCTTCCTCATACCATTTTCTTTGGCATCTTCGCTCACTCTTCTGTTGTGGCCTCTCTCAGAACCTCTAAAATATTTGTTATTGCTATCAGTATCCATCTTCTTCTCCATGAGTTCTTCACTCACAAGCTGCACCAAGCCACTAAAGCAGCAAGCTCTCTTGTTTCAACTTACCTCACCAATCCTTTCCTCCAGATCCAGCTTTTGGAAAGTACTGGTCCCCTATCTGCTGGAACCTTCTGAGCACTCTCTTCTGCTCTCTCTAGGCTTCACTCTGCAACTTTTCAAGAACACATATGTTCTTCTTTCATCCAACCTTTGTTGGGAATTCTCTAGGTTTTTCCACACTTCCTTCT
This sequence comes from Pinus albicaulis, assembly GCA_034641835.2. NCBI lineage: Eukaryota > Viridiplantae > Streptophyta > Pinopsida > Pinales > Pinaceae > Pinus > Pinus albicaulis. The sequence continues at coordinate 1,732,030,164 of CM076580.1, read as the reverse complement.
TCACTCAGAATCCCTTGCTAGACTCTTTAATCACTACTCTCAAAGTTGTGATCTTCCTTTGTTGAGATTCTTCAATTGTCTGCAATCTGAATTCTGCAGACAATCCTTCAAACCAGAGTTAAACACTGCTCTTCAACTCACCTTCTCTTGAGAACACTGCAATTGCTCTCCCTATCCAGCCTTTAGATTAATATCAGGTTCACTGCTATCATGATCAAACTCTGTCTTTATCTTACTGCAACCATCATCCTGCAATCATAAATCTCAAGTCAGATTTAAAATTAATTACTTGCAAGATCTTTGCATGATCTTGTCTTCCACTCCTTTCTGCAAATCCTATTCACTGTACTTCTGTGTACTTTGCTGCCTATCAGATCTTAGAATCTGATCTTCCTTCTCACCACACCTTCAGATTTAATTACAAAAATCCTTTACTTCAAATAGAGTTATCGTTCATTATCTCAACACATGCACTGCATCTCTGTATGCTTGCAACCCTTATCAGTTTTCAAAATTCTGATTTCTTTTCATACATGGATTCACCAAAACTTGAATTTTTTCAAAAGATCTATTCTGACGCTCTGATACCACAATGATGCTCGGGCTACCTTCTTACTCTCTCTTGGTCCATATATAAAATTTCAATTTTATTCTAATACCCACAATCTTCAATTTCCTTTTCACACAACTGCATTCAACTTCTCACCCAAATAATTTTAAATCTGGAAATATTCAAAAGTATATCTAGAAGCTTTGATATTTTCCCTCAATAGTTAGAACCATGTAAATAACCAATTTCATGATCTTCGGGTTAATACTCAATAGCCATTAGTCCCAAAGGTCTTCGGACTTCACCATCAATGTCTATGTATTATATAATTTTACATAACAGCCAAATTATAACTTGTAGAAAATTTGAATAACTGATATATTATTCACCGAGATTCTCCTGATCACACACTATTTTAGCTTCATGCAAAATACAGAATCTCTTCTACCATTAATCATTACATGCGGAAATAAAATCAATTGCATGCACACATTAAAACCATAAACAATCACACATATGAACACAATATTTCATGGGAAAGCTTAAAGCTGAAAACCCCCAACTATCTCTATATTATATGTCATATAGATCATGTAACAATAATTGTACAAAGCTCCTCACAAGCTCTCAGCACAACCTCCAATTGCTACACACTAATCAAGCTAGATCTAGCAAAACACATGCTCCAATCTCTGCCACCTGATAGCCAGCCTCTATTGCGTAATCAATGCTGTAGGATGGCTCATTAAATAACTTGAACCACTTGGCTTGTACCGTGTAACTTTATTGCTTCAATCAATCGGATCAACCTCATCGGTTGTTGCAAATATGCAAAAATATAGTCACAACTGATAGTTAACCTGCTCTTTCACCTATCTCTGCACTGGTCTCCACTGAAACTGTCCATGCACTGAAGTTAAATGATGTATTCTTTAGTTGATTAATGAGTTTATAATTAATGAATTAATTAATAATGAATTCACACCACTCTCACTAATTGTATCAATCAGTTAAACTAGATACAAATAGCTCAACTATGTTTAGATTAGTTAAACTGAACACAACTCCATTAACTCCTGAATCAACTCCACCAAACTCGTCACATGAGTCAAAATTTTATGTCGAATCAAGTATCCATGCAATAGCTCCACTTTAACCCTTTAGTAAACCCTTAGGAATAGCGTAATTCCTTCTGTCAGCTCCTGTGCCACATCTGTGCACTTAACTGAAGTGCTCCAAGAGAATAAGATAATGTTTATAGTCCAAATATTATTAAGAGCTAATAATATTCGACATATCTATACATATCTATTTTTAGACTGGCAATATAAAAATAGATTCCGCCCAATATGTCTAAAAATAGAAGTCCAGATATTTTTCCAACTTGACCAACCATCCAAAAATAGCATCCTGCAACTCATAGAACATGATCCATATGTATAAAAATAGACATAGTCTAAAAATAGACTTTGCACCAAAAATAGCCTGCGGGCCCACTTAGTGAAGGAGACTCTTTTCACTAAGCTCATCATCTTGTTGCAATATCAACACTCCCTCTCAACAAGATAAGGATTATCTGCCACCCCTATCCTGCCTCTGTGGTATTCGAATTTTCTCCTAGTGAGCGCCTTCATCAAGATATCAGCATCCTGATCCTCCGTGGGAATGTATGAAAGTAACATGATCTTCTGCTGCACACAATATCTGACATGATGATACCAATCTGTGAAGCCATGCCGCCTCAACTCATCCTCTTGTCTGTATCATGATCCATATCCTGATGTGCCTCGGAGATGTCTCAATACATGCTTGCCTGCCTTCCAGTAGAGCTTGGTAGGATTAACCATAGCTTGTGAAAGTTGGTTCACAACATAGCATATGTCGGGTCATGTATTGACCAGATACATAAGCGACCCCACCAACTGTCGATAAACAGTGGCATCCACTACCTCCACCGAAGTAGCATCCTCCTTCCTCCATCCACCAGGAAGAGGAGTATCAATAGGCTTGCAGTCATGCATGTTGAAATTCTCCAGTATCTCCCAGGAATAGTTTCCTTGAGAAACAAACAATCCATCATTGCGCTGACAAATTTCCAATCCCAGGAAATAGTGAAGGAGGCCCAAGTCCTTCATCTCAAACTCCTTTGCAAGATCATCCTTGCATGAGTGTATCGACAGTTCATCACTTTTCAAAATCAAATCATCTACATAAAGTACAATGATCAGCAACTTACCCTCCACCACAATCTGGTATAGGTTCAGATCCACCTCACTCTTGGAGAATCCAAGTCCAGTGAAATAACTATCTATCCATGTGTACCAAGCATGAGGTGTTTGTTTCAACCCATACATCGCTCTCTTGAGCCTGCACACATGCGACTCGCTGTTGGAGATCTCGAAACCTTCGGGCTGATCTATGTACACCTCCTCCTCAATGACTCCATTGAGGAACACAGTCTTCACATCCATCTGATGAATGTGCGACCCCATATGCGCTGAGAGAGTAAGAATCGCCTGTATGGAAGAATACCTTGCGACAGGTGCAAAGGTCTCCTCATAATCGATCCCCTCAATCTGTGAAAAGCCTCGGGCAACAAATCTTGCCTTGTACTTCTCCACACTCCTGTCAGCTACCTGCTTCACTTTGTAGATCCATCTCGAACCCACCATTGATTTCCCTTTCGGCCTTGGGACAATCTCCCATGCACTTTTTCTGACAATCGAATCATCCTCTTCCACCATGGCATCTACCCATGTGGGATCCTCCACAGCTTCCTCGAAAGAGGATGGCTCCGTCACGATACACTTCCTCATAAGAGCCATGTATCCAGTATACCGATCATGTGATTGTCTCTGTCTGCGCTGTGATGTAGGTGCTCCTACAATCCTCTCTACATCTTGAGCCAGTCGCTCAGCTTTTGTAATGCGCTTCCGCCCTCTGATTGTTGGCGCTGCATGAGTGGTCTCTTCCACTCCATGAACCTCCTCTTGTGGTTGATCCACATTCAGAGACTCATCCTTAGGAACTAATAGCTCCTCATCTGCATGCAAGTGTGGCTCCCTCTCAAGCGAACACTTCATGGCTTTCTCCTCATGAAATTTGATATCCCGTCGTACAACAGTCTTGCGACTGTCTGGAAAATACACACGATAGTTGTGGGGCGTATCAGTGTACCCCACAAATATCCCAACCTCTGCGGTTGGCTCCAGCTTCTTCCTGGCATCCTTCGTCACATGAATGTAAACAGGTGAACCAAAAATCCTCAAATGGGAAATATCAGGCCTCTTACCAGAAAATGCCTCCTCGGGTGTACTCATGCCAAGTATCCTGTGAGGACAACAGTTTTGCACATATACTGCAGTATTGCATGCCTCACCCACAATTTTATGGGAAGGCCTTGATCATGCAACATCACCTGTGTAACACCCATGATCGTTCTTTTCTTTCGCTCAGCAACCCCATTCTGCTGTGGGTTATGAGGTGCTATGAGCTCTCTTCGAATTCCTTCTGCGATGCAAAAGTCCTTGAATTCGCCAGAGATGAATTCACCACTATTTTTTCTCCTAAGAGCCTTCACCTGCTTCCTCGATTCTTTCTCAACCAGTGCCTTGAACTCACAGAACTTTGAGTATGTCTCGCTCTTCTTCTACATGAAGAAGATCCAACACTTCCGAGAAACATCATCAACAAATATCACATAGTACCTGTGCTTTGTTGTCGAAGATGCTGAGAAAGGTCCACACACATTTGTGTGAATTCTCTCAAGGATCTTCGTGGCGCGACTATCCTTCTCGTGAAAGGTGGCTTTCACAAATTTTCCCAAAGTACATCCCTTGCACTGATCTGACTGCGCAAGAGTACCCTTAGGAAGCCCATTAGAAATCTACTGCAGTATCTTCAAAGCTCCATGGTGAAGGTGGCCCAATCTATGGTTCCACAACTCGCCATTATCCCAGCTCACCACTCCTTCTGCCTTGCCTGCCATTTCTGCGCAGCCATCTACCTGCAATTGATAAAGGTACTTAACTCGAACCCCTGTCCTCCGGGTCTCACCAGTTGCCTTACTGCGCAGGAAAGCCTTTCCCTCGCTAAAGACAACATCATATCCCTTGTCTTCTAACATTGCCACAGAGATAAGATTCTTCTTCAATCCTGGAACATGCATCACTTCCTTCAATCTGAAGGGTTTACTAGACTCCCTCTCAAAGGAAATGGTACCGATACCGGTCGCACTGTATCTACCATCATCGCCCATCTCGATGTGCACTCCAAGATCTTTCTCATCCAGATCAGTAAAAAAATCTTTGTCTCCGGTCATATGAAAAGACGCACCACTGTCAAGAAACCACATTGAACCCATCACACTTGAGACCAAGCATGCGATCAGCGAAAAATCCAGCTCAAACTGTGAGGCTAAGGCCTCTCCAGCTGCAGATCCAACAGCCTGCTTATTTTTCTTCTTCTGTGGACAATTAGTGGCATAATGTCCGTGTTGGTGACAATGAAAGCACTTCACCTTGGACATGTCCTGCTTCTTGCCTTTCGCACCGGATTGAGAAGCTTTCTTGCTCTTCCCCTTCTTTGCTTTGGCAGCCAAAGCGCAATTTTCTTCATCAGAGTTCTTTGATGAAGATTCGTCCCTGGTACTTCGCCTTATCTCCTCTTGCACAAGATCCGACCAAAGTCGCTCCCATCCTGGCAATTTCTCCCGACCATTGACAGAGTCCTGATAGGAATGCCAACTCTTCGGAAGCCCAAGGAGAGCCAATCTCACCAAGTCCTCATCATCAACAGTAACCCCCACACTTCCCATCTCATCCCTACATTGGATGAACTTCGTGAGGTACTTGGGCATACTGTCGCCTTTCTCCATTTTTATGTTTCTGAGTTTATCCTTGAGCACCAACTTCCTCTGGTCGCTCTTGCTTTGGAATAAATCTGTCAAATATTTCCACATCAAGAATGGAGAAGCCTTACCATGAAGGCTGGACACTATGTGATCCTTCACACCTTCCAACAGAATCCTTCGACACTATGTTGTCTTCTTTTGCCATGCTTCAAGTACGGTAGCATCACTAGAAGTAGGTTTTGGAATTCTGCATCTATGAACTCCTTCAACCCATTTTCATCCAGCACCTCTCTGATACCAAATTAAGAAACATTTACCGGAGAATATAAATAATTACCGAGAGGAATAATTAAACATAACTAGCAACAAATCATAAACATAAACACATATGTTTATCCAGGAAAACCCCAAACTCCGGGGAAAAACCAAACCAATGAAATTTCATTAAACATTGGCCAAAACCCTGGCCAATCCGGCCAAGTGAACCTTCATCTCTCACCTTTAGGCCTACATTACAATGAAGTCTTCCCAGCCTTTTATAGGCTCCATTACATGCAATACCATGGGCTAAAACCATGGGTGCACAATACCATGTGCCCCAAAACCACTACTATTTACCCTAGTCAACATTGACTCTATCCCGAGTCAAGTTTACCTAACAAAATGTTGGGTATGTGTTATATTATTTCCACGACTAGCCCCATGTGCTGTATGTTGTGCCGGGCGCAACAGGGGGGTCACAAGGGGGGAGGCAGCCCCCGCTATTGGGGTTCGGGGCAGCGCCCCGACGAAAATTATTTTGGTGTGCGGACCCACTCATAGGAGGACCCACCCATGTTTTGTGCATGATTTTGCACATGGTTTTGGGGTACGATGGTTTTCAGCCCCTGGTATTTTGTAGATCCGGTCAAGGGAACTACAATTATGTTCTAATCCAGGTTTAATGGATTGGGGTTTATGTATGCTTTGGCATGTATATATATGTGTTGTAACACTAAAAGGAATATAATGAAAAATCAAGCTAGTTGTCCCGATTTGGGATCCAAGGGAAAATCTCTGTGTTTATCTGTTTTATGTTTTATGCTCTCGCTATTGTTTATTTTTTGTTATAAGATTCATGTGTAGATAATTTCTGTTTAGGGTTAAAACCTACATTTGGTATCAGAGCAGTTTCGGCTTCAAGGGGATGCCTTTGCTGCTGAGGGTTTTTTTCTTGGGCCTGAGGTAGACCCTGTTCAATGGGAGATCTGCGGGATCGATTCTTGCGGTGAAAGAAGATGGCGAGCGATGGAAAGATAGAGATCGAGAAATTTAATGGTCAGAGTTTTGAGTTGTGGAATCTCAATATGGAGGATCTGCTGGTGGATAAATATCAGTGGATCATGGTAGATCCAGGTACTAAACCAACGACAATGTCAGATGAAGACTGGAAGAAACTGGATCGAAAGGCTAAGAGCACAATACGATTGTGTGTCTCAGATTCAGTATTGTTGAATGTATCTGGGGAAGCTACTGCAAATAATTTGTGGGAAAAGCTTGGGACTTTGTACCAATCTAAGTCTTTGGTGAATAAGTTGTTCCTGCGGAAAAAGTTGTATAACCTGAGAATGAAGGAAGGAGACTCGGTGACATAGCATCTGAACGCCTTCAATACTGTGGTAAGTTAGTTGTCATATGTTGATATTAAAATCTCAAATGAAGATAAGTGCATCAATTTGTTGTGTTCTCTACCAAACTCGTGGGATAGTCTGGTTATTTCAATAGGTAGCAATACAACTACCTTGAATTTTGATGACATTGTCTCAGCCTTGCTGTCAGAGGAAATGAGACGGAGAAATATGGAGGGCCAGAATGGAGATGCCTTATCTGTACGAGGAAGGTCCCAAAACAGAAACAAAAATAAGGTTTCGAGTGGGAGATCTAAAATCTGGGAGGGAGATCTAAATCTCCCCGGAAAGTTTGTAAAGGTATGCTGAAAATGCAGAAAAGGAAGGGCACTAAAAAGGGGAGTGCAGATCTAAAGCTCCCGAGAAAGGAAAGGATCCGATGATTCTCTTCTCAAGTAGAGGTGCAAAAACCAATTCTGATGAAGGTGGGGATGTGTATTTGGCTTCTTCAAATACACATGTAGATCATGAGTCATGGTTGATTGAATCAAAAGTATCCTTTCACTTCACTCCCCATAGGGAGTGGTTTTGCGAGTATGAAAAATATGATGGTGATGTCTTCCTAGGGGATGATAGGAAGGCCAGAATCATCGAACGTGGAAAGGTCAAGCTAAAGATACAAGGTGGAAGGATTAGAACACTTCCTGGTGTTTTGCATATTCCTGCATTGGCTAGAAATCTGATTTCTGTAAGCAAGATGGATGATGTGGGTGTAAAAAAAGTGTTCGAGAAAGATGCTTTCAAGATGGTTCGGGGAGCACTGGTATAATGCGGGGAGTTCAACCGGAACTCAGACAAGATAACAGGTAGCACTGTTATTGATGGGTGTAATAGTTATGTGGTTCCTAAAAGTGGAGCGGAAAGCCTAGCTGTCTCTAGAGAAAATACCATGCTATGGCATCAAAGGCTTGGAAATATTGGAGAGAAGGGCCTTCGGATACTACATAGAAATGGTATGGTAGAAGGTATGTCTAATTTATCTCTGGATTTCGATTTCTGTGAGAATTGTGTATATGGGAAGCAGAATCGGGTTAGTTTTCCTTCTGGTGCTAAGAGGGTGAACAAGATATTAGAACTTGTGCACAGTGATGTGTTTGGACCTGTGTCAGTTCCATCACTGGGAACGTCTGTGTACTATGTTTCATTCATAGATGAATTCTCAAGGAATACATGGATATATTTCTTGAGGAAGAAATCTAAATTATTTGACAGATTTAAAGAATTTAAGGCTCTGGTGGAAAACTAGATAGAGAAGAAGATAAAGGCGCTGAGGACAGATAATGGTGGGGAGTTCTGCAAGAAGGAATTTGAAGAGTTCTGTAAGAAGTGTGGTATATCACGGCAGAAGAATACTCCATAAACACCTCAGCAAAATGGAGTTGCAGAAAGAATGAATAGAATGCTGATGGAAAAGGAAAGAAGCATGCTCAGTGGTACCGGGTTAGGACAAGAATTCTGGGCAGAGGCAGTGGAGACTGCATGTTATTAGTTAATAGATCACCTTCATCAGCGTTGGAGGACAAGAATCCACATGAGGTATGGACTGGTAAGAAACCATCTCTTTCACATCTAAGGGTATTTGGATGTGATGCATATGTACATGTTCCAAAGGAGAAAAGGACCAAGTTGGATAATAAATCTGAAAGGTGCATCTTTATTGGGTATAAGGATAGTTTAAAAGGTTACAAGCTTTGGAACCCGGAAACAAGGAAGGTTGTGTACAATCGAGATTTGGTGTTTAGAGAGGTGAAAGATGTTGTTAAACATGAAATCATACCAAAGGAACCCGAGAAGATAGACTTTGATCTAAAGGAGTATGAATCAGACTCTACAGCAGAAGAAGATTCAGAAGAGGAAGAGCCACAAACTCCAGCTTTGAGAAGATCAGTTCGAGAAAGAAGGCAACCAGAAAGGTGTAGTCCATCTACTTTCTGTTTAGGTTTTTCCTTAACTATAACTGATGATGATCCTAGAACTGTCAGGGAGGCAGTAGATTCAGAGGATGGAAAACTCTGGAAGTAGGCCATGGTTGATGAAATGGCATCCTTGCACAAAAATGAGGCATGGGATCTGGTGGAGTTTCTACTGGAAGGAAGCCCACGGAGCAAATGGGTGTTTAAGAAGAAGATGAATGTGTAGAAGGCAAGGTGTGTGAGAAATACAAAGCTCTACAGTAGTAAAATTTTATTCCCAAGTGCCGAATTGATTTGGTGATATTTTTTTTCTCTCCCTGTTGCCAAAGTTACTTCTATTAGATTACTTTTATCTGTTGTTGCTGCATTTGATTTTGAGATAGAATAGATGGATGTGAAGACAACATTTCTTCACGAGGATCTAGAAGAGGAGATCTACATGAAGCAACCTGAAGGCTTTATGGTGATGGGTAAGAAAGAACTGGTATGCAGGTTGAAGAAGTCTCTGTATGGGTTAAAACAGTCACCAAGGATGTGGTATCAGAAATTTGATACCTATATACGGGGACTTGGCTTCACCAGAAGCAAGGAGGATCACCGTGTTTATTTTAAATTAATTGGTGACCGTGTTATTTATTTGGTCTTGTATGTGGATGATATGTTGTTGATTGGAAATGACAAAGAAATTATCCAAGATTTGAAGAACCAACTGTTCTCCAAATTCTACATGAAGGATCTTGGTGCTGCAAACTATATTTTGGGCATGGAAATTAAGAGAGATCAGGCAAAGAGGAAGCTCTGGTTAAACCAGAGGAATTATGTCGAGACTATATTGCAGAGGTTCAATATGCAGGATAGTAAACCGGTGAATTTTCTATTCCTGTAGGTGTAAAACTATCTGTTGAACAGTGTCCCAAGACACAAGAAGAAGAGGAGGATATGTTCCATGTTCCATATGCAAGTGCAGTGGGTAGTCTGATGTATGCAATGGTCTATACTAGACCAAACATTACACATGTAGTGGGAGTATTGAGCAAGTTTATGTCAAACCCAGGGAAGGAGCATTGGACAGCAGTGAAGCGAGTTTTCAGATATTTATGTGGTACTAGTGATTATGGCTTGTGCTACCAGGGAAGACCAGGATTGGAAAGAATGTTGGACATTCATGGTTTTGTTGATGCAGACTGAGATGGAGATCTAGACCAAAGAATATATACAAGTGGGTATGTGTTTAACCTATTTGGAGGCGCAGTCAGTTGGATGAGTAAAAGATAGTCTGTAGTGGCTCTTTCAACTACAGAGGCAGAATACATATCAACCACTCATGCAAGCAAGGAAGCAATTTGGTTGCAGAGATTGTGTTTAAGTATGGGGTTGGTATAGCAAGCTGTAAGGATAGACTGTGATAGCCAAAGTGCAATTTTCTTGGCTAAGAACCCTGCTTACCATTCAAAGACAAAACACATTGATGTTCAATATCACTTTGTTAGAGATATGGTTGAGGCTAAAAGGGTGTTGCTGGTAAAGGTGGACACTTTGAAGAATGTTGCAAATGCATTGACGAATTCTGTGAGCACTCAGAAGTTCTCTTGGTGTAGAGAAACAATGGGTGTTGAAGAATTGGCCCAATGAATAAGCTCTCCTGTGGCCCCTTGTGGAAAGAAAAAAACAAGTGGGCGAATGTTGGGTATGTGTTATATTCTTTCCATGACTAGCCCCATGTGCTGTACGTTGCGCCGGGCGCAGCAGGGGGGTCACAAGGGGGGAGGCAGCCCCCACTGTTGGGGTTCAGGGTAGCGCCCCGGCGAAAATTGTTTTGGTGTGTGGACCCACTCATAGGAGGACCCACCCATGTTTTGTGCATGAGTTTGCACATGGTTTTTGGGTACGATGGTTTTCGGCCCTTGGTATTTTGTAGATCCGGTCAAGGGAACTACGATTATGTTCTAATCTAGGGTTAATGGATTGGGGTTTATGTATGCTTCGACATGTATATATATGTGTTGTAACACTAAAAGGAATATAATGAAAAATCAAGCTGGTCGTCCCGATTTGGGATCCAGGGGAAAATCTCTGTGTTTATCTGTTTTATGTTTTATGCTCTTACTATTGTTTATTTTCTGTTATAAGATTCGTGTGTAGATAATTTCTCTTCAAGGTTTCTCAGTACATTTATGTTCCCGAGTTTATCCTTGAGCGCCAACTTCCTCTCGGTCGTTCTTTCTTTTGGAATACCTATTAAATATTTCCACATCAAGAATGGGAGAAGCCTTACCATGAAGGCCGGACACTATGTGATCCTTCACACCTTCCAACGGAATCCTTCGACACTTTGTTGTCTTCTTTGCCATGCGTCAAGTACTAAGAAGATCACTAGAAGTAGGTTTTGGAATTTCGCATCTATGAACTCCAACCTTATTGTCATCCAAGACCGCCTCCATCCCGTCCTCCATCCTGTCCTTCCATGCAATATAATTCGAGCTGCCCTCAAGAGCACACTCCAATCGCAATCTGTTGAAAGACATCTCAACTTCGACACCAAGAAAACACTGCTGCAAATTCGAATTCCACCAGCACAAAACTCAACCGCTTCAATGTTTTGTAATTGCTCCAATGATCAATATCACTCTGATACCATGTAGAAAATTTGAATAACTGATATATAATTCACTGAGATTCTCCTGATCACACACTATTTTAGCTTCATGCACAATACATAATCTCTTCTACCATTGATCATTACATGTGGAAATAAAATCAATTGCATGCACACATTAAAACCATAAACAATCACACATATGAACACAATATTTCATGGGAAAGCTTAAAGCTAAAAACCCCCAACTATATCTATATTATATGTCATAGAGATCATGTAACAATCATTTTACAAAGCTCCTCACAAGCTCTCAGCACAACCTCCAATTGCTACAAACTAATCAAGCTAGATCTAGCAAAACACATGCTCCAATCTCTGCCGCCTGATAGCCAGCCTCTATTGCGTAATCAATGTTGTAGGATGGCTCATTAAATAAATTGAACCACATGGCTTGTACTGCGCAATCCTCATTGGCTTCTCCAATCACTAGTGTTGAATCTCTAATTAAACTGAGAGGGGGGGGGGGGGGGTGAATCAGTTTAATACATTCCTGATCTTTTAAACTTTTCATTAAACTTATTTACACCTTCATTTCAAACTCTATTTGATGTGAGAGTAATTTTAGAATGTAATCAGAAAGTATTAGTTTAATAGAGCAATAGACTTAATATGAGAGCAGCAGGTATTAAGCAAATGATACATATCAGATCAATACATAAATATCATGCACAGAGACACCAGATATAAGTGGAAACCCATAAAAGGAGAAAACCACATCTTATTATTGTTGTGATGCAAAGGCAAGCTCCAACTCCCTCTCACCACTGTTTTTCTGCAGGCACCAACCTACAGGAGGCTCCTACCTCAATTCTGCAAGTTACAACTTGCAAGGAAGCACCAACTCCCTTCAGTTTTCTGCAGGCACCAACCTACAGGAGGCTCCAACCTCAGTCAGCTATCAAGCTGCAACTTGATAGGGAAGCTCCAACTTCCTCATTTTCTAAAACTGAATGTTTGCTGATTTACCTCAGATATCAGCTCTGTTCTGTAGCTTCTCTTAATCTTCTCTGCCTTCTATATTCTACATTCTCTCTATATATGCTCTCTCCCTTGCTCTAAAAAAACCCACTCTGCATATCAAGATGATATTATTTATAGATTTCCTCACATGACTGTTTGTATTCTGCTTGGAATTCGAAATGGAAAGTCATGTCTCTTTGCCTTTTGCCTTCTCACTCCTTTTATCAGCTTACTCAGAAATTATAACTATAGGTGTCAATTTTAACATTACAGTGGGAGTTTGTTTTCTCTCGGAGACTTGCCAATGCATCACAAACAATAAAAACAATTAAAACATTTACATTCGAATTACAATATGAATTTCAGCTCACTTATTTTGTCTCTTGGTTTGTTGGGAATTTGTCTTTTCTGTGACTGTGTTTTGACTCTTTTCTGCTCTGTATGATTTTCTGTCCTCTGCTGTAGTGTATTTGCTGCATACGTGTAAGAGTGCTTTTATATCAGTGCCTCTTAGAAAAATGTGTGACTGCTGACTTGTAGCAAGTGTCTTGTTGATGTGGAACATTCCGCAAATGGAACGGACATATATCACAGTCATTGTATATTTATAATCGCCCTCTCATTAGGCCGAGGCCCGTGGGTTCACAGCCCATGTGACATATTTTAATACAACTGCAATCGTGTTTTATATATCTAACAACAATCCTTTTATATATAAGAAATCGCCCTCCACCTTAAGCCTTTGGTCTTATATTACAATCCAATAAGTTGAATCACAACCACTAATACATGAAAGGGTCGGGCCCCACATCTCCGTCGGCGGATCAGTGGTGGCAAATGAAAACTTGCGATTGCAATTGATCAAACGGACGCGATGACCACATAAAACATGGCTCATATCGCAATCGGGTCCGAACTTTGAACACATGCAATCAGGACGTATTATAGAAAAGTTCTGATTGTGATCAGAACACGGATGCGATTTGCACAAATTAACTCCCGCATATAACAGGATCGGGTTCGCCACTTCAATCGCAACATATTGCAAAGTTGTGCGATCAATCGGAGAGTTCCGATTGCGATTGAGATTCCGGACGCGATTGAACCAATTAATTCCATCATATAATCGCCATCGGGTCCGCCACTTGATCGGAGCATATTACAAAAAAATTGCGATCAATCGGAATGTTTCGATTGCGATTGGGAACTCGGATGCGATTAGCTCATAAACTGTGGCATATAACTCGATCGGGTCTGGCCTTTGATCGGAGCATATAACAAAAGACTTGCGATCAATCAGAAAAGTTCCGATTGTGATTGGGAACTCGGATGCGATTGGCTCATAAACTGTGGCATATAACTCGATCAAGTCCGGCCTTCGATCGGAGCATATAACAAAAGACTTGCGATCAATCGGAAAGTTCCGATTGCGATTGGGGAGAGGTCCCACCATCTAAAACTTCGTTTTGTGCGCTCCATAATATAACGGACATATATGTATACTTTTCCAAAGGGTTAAGCGATTCCCGGAATATGGTTTATATATTATATGTGCTCCGCCGGTTGGAGAGTGCGATTCCCGGAATATGGTTCTATATTATATGTGTAACGCCCGGCTGGAGTCTGCGATTCCCGGAATAAGATTCGTGTTATATTATATGTATAATGCTCACTGGAGTGTGCGATTCCCGGAATTTTGTAACTACTCTCTGCCTCTGTCTCTGCTTCTGTCACTCTGCCTCTGTCTCATTGTGCTTCTATGACTGTTACATTTTGACTGTCTTCTTGCTGCCTCTATTGCTTTCGCTGTGCCTCTTTTGCCTTCCTTTGCTTCAGCGCTGCCTCTTTTGCCTGAGTGCTGCCGCCTTTGCCATCAATGACAATATTTCCAACAGTCTCCCCCTTTGGCATTGATGGAAATCCACTTTCTCTGTTTGCTTTCTCTTTCTCTTGTTGCTTGCTCTTCCTCCTGCTATTTGTTCTTCCTCCCCCTTTGACATCAATGGCAAAGGATGACTCCTCATCCCTCCGTATGGACTCTGTCATTGTATTTCCTTTCTCTGAGTTACGTTTAGGTCCTCTTCTGCTGAAATTGGACTATGTTGTGTTTCATTTGTAGTGCCTATAATATGTGCTAGATTGCAGACAGAGATGATGCATTTTACGATTGAAAGGTTCTTGTTGCTTCTGAATGCTGATAATATTGATAATGCTGATCCTATGGACTTTTTTTATGCTTATCTTGCTGGCTGTTCTCCCCCTGGAATGATATCTTCGTTTTGTTCTCCCCCTGAGACTATAATTTCTCTTCATATTAGAGAATAGTATCTACAGATACTACCCCTAGTTTGTCTCTCAAGTATTCGAATGGTTCTCTGGCAAGTGGTTTGGTAAATATATCTGCTATCTGTTCTTTCGTTGATACATAGTCCAGTTTAACTATCTTCTGAGTCACTTGTTCTCGGAGAAAATGATACTTGATTGGTATATGTTTAGTTTTTGAATGAAGCACGGGATTTTTAGATATACTTATAGCACTTGTATTATCACATTTGATTGAGATAGGTTCATTAATGCTTACCTTCATGTCTTGAAGAGTTTTCTTCATCCACATGACTTGTGTACAACATGCTGCTGCTGCTATATATTCTGCTTTAGCTGTAGACAGAGATATGGATGTTTGTTTCTTGCTTAGCCATGCCACCAGACTTTCTCCTAGATAGAATGCACCTCCACTTGTACTCTTCCTGTCATCCACACAGCTGGCCCAATCTGCATCTGTGTACACTGTTAAGGTGAAGCTCTTTCTTTTAGGATACCAAAGCCCATATTGTGTTGTTCCTTGTAGATATCTGAGTATTCTTTTTACTGCCAGAAGATGGTTTTGTTTAGGTGCTGCTTGATATCTTGCCACTAGTCCTACTGCTAGCATGATGTCTGGTCTTGAAGCTGTCAAGTACAGCAGGCTTCCTATCATGGATCTGTAGAGTTTTTGATCTACATCTGTAGACCTATCATCAGAACACAGCTTGCATCCCGTGATCATGGGGGTTGTCATTGGTTTACAGTCCTCCATTTTGAATTTTTTCAGCATTTTTTTAAAGTATTTTTCTTGAGAAATGAATGTGCCTGTGTTCTTTTGCTGAATTTGCAGTCCCAAGTAGAAACTGAGTTCTCCAATCATAGACATTTCAAAATCTGTTTTCATCTCATCAGCAAACCCTTTTGCTAGATCATATTTGTTGCTTCCAAACATAATGTCATAAACATATACAACAACAATTAGGAGTTCATTTTCATGCGCTTTTATGTATAGATTGCTGTCTACTCCACCTCTCTTAAAACCTTGTTTTTGCAAATATTTGTCCAGTCTTGAGTACCAAGCACGAGGAGCCTGTTTCAGTCCATATAGGGCCTTCTTTAGTCTGCACACATAGTCTTCTTTGTCTGTCAATGAGAAGCCTTCTGGTTGTTCCATATACACTTCTTCTTCTAGATCTCCATTAAGAAAAGCAGACTTTACATCCATTTGATATACCTTGAAGTCTTGGTAGCATGCAAATGCCAGGAACATTCTGATAGCCTCCGTTCTGGCTACAGGTGAAAATGTTTCATCATAGTCAAGTCCTTCAATTTGTGAGTATCCTTTGCAGACCAGCCTGGCTTTATTCCAGATTACTTGTCCTTGCTCAGTCATTTTGTTTTTGAATACCCATTTTGAACCAATGATATTTTTCTCAATAGGTCTAGGAACTAGTTCCCAGGTATTGTTCTTCTCAATTTGGTCCAATTCTTTATTCATTGCTTTTACCCAATACTTGTCCTTGTTAGCTTCTTCAAATTTCTTTGGCTCTATTTGTGATAACATGGCTATGGTATACTTCTTCTGTTTGTTCTGTTAGCTGCCTTCTTATTTGGACTCCTGCTTTCTTGTCTCCTATGATCTGATCTTCAGGATGATTCTTCTGAGTGTATCTTGAGGGGGTTTTCGAGCTCAGCTCTACATCATCTGTTGTCTTGCTTGTTTCATCATCATCCTTGTCTTCCTCTTCATGGCTGTCTGATGGACTGCAACAGTCTTTATTTCTTGTATTGTTTGGAAGTTCTTCATCAAATCTCACATCAATACTTTCAACTATCTTCCGAAGGATCTTGTTGTAGCACCTGTACCCTTTGCTTTTGGAAGCATATCCTAGAAAAATCCCTTCATCAGCTCTTGCATCAAATTTCCCAAGGTTTTCATCATTATTCTTTATGTAACACTTGCTACCAAAGACTCTGAAATGTTTTATTGAAGTTGGCTTTCCATGCCATAGTTCATATGGAGTTTTGTCACTGCTCGGCCTTAAGTGAGCTTTATTAAGGATATGTACTGCTGTGTGTACTGCTTCTGCCCAGAAGGTTTGAGCAATGTTATTCTATTGCATCATAGCTCTGGCTATTTGTTGTACAGACCTGTTTTGTCTCTCTGCTACTCCATTCTGCTGAGGTGTCCCTGCAATAGTAAATTGTTGCTTTATTCCATGTTCATTACATAGGTCTGCAAAGTCATAATCTGTGAATTCTCCTCCTCTGTCTGATCTGATACATTTCAGCTTGCATCCGGTTTGATTTTCTGCTAATGCTCTGAATATCTTAAATTTTTCCAATGCTTCTGATTTATTTTTGAGAAAGGCAACCCATGTCATTCTGGAGAAGTCATCTATTATCAGCATGAAATAGGATTATCCACTTGGTGTTCTAGTTCTAGCAGGTCCACACAGGTCCATGTGCACAAGCTGGAGTGGTCTTCTTGTTGACAACTCCTCTTTAGATTTAAAGGATGTGCGAGTCTGTTTCCCCAATTGACAAGATTTGCATATAGTACTTGAAGGCCTTTTTATTTCTGGCATGTCTTTGACAGCTTTCTTCTTGCTCAATTTGATGATATGGTCAAAGCTAAGATGTCCCAATCTCCTATGCCACAACCATGACTCCTCAAGTTTGCTAAGATGGCAGGCTTCATCTTCCTCTTTCACTATGTATACATTGTTCTCTATTCGAACACCTTTGAGCAGAGTCTTTCCTGTTGTGCTTGACCTGACTACACAATCTTGTGCTCTAAAAAGAACTTCACAGCCTTTGTCACACATCTGACTGACACTCAGTAAATTTTCTTTCAGTCCATCCACAAATAGTACCTCTTGGGCTTTTCCTCTGCCATTGTCTATGCTGACTGAGCCTTTTCCCTTGATCTTTCTGATTTATCATTACCAAAAATAACATTGCCAGATTTCTTTTCATCAAGAGTTATAAACTTGCTTCTGTCTCCAATCATGTGTTTGGAGCAGCCACTGTCCAAGTACCACTGGCTTTTCAGATCTTGAGCAGTTAGAGCCAGGTCACATTTATTCACTTTCTTTATCCACTGGAGGCCCCCTTTTGTTTGGTATCTTTGGTGAGGTGATGAATTATATCCCTTTAGAGAACACTTGGAAGATATATGCCCAATTTGATTGCATATACAACATTTGATTATAGTTTTTGCAAAATTGTGAGCATGAAAAAAATTGCTTTGACTCATAAACCTCCTTGAGGTATTGAACATCAGTATTTGTCCATACTTTCTACATTCAATAATTTTATGGAAAAATTCCTTACAATAAAAACAATAACCATAGAAATTATTTGCATACCTAATGTAATATTGTTTTCTCCATTTGTTTGTTTGAGATAGCCTCTTCACTGTTTGCATCTTTTGCAGGTCTGAATTACTCTTCTTTGCATAACAATATGCATCAGTGTGTCCAGGCTTGTGGCAGACATAGCAGGTGGCATTCTTCATAGGAGGGAAGAATTTCCTCTGATGACTTCCAAATTTGATATAGTTAGGGGCATATGATTCTTTTTCTGCCATCTTAGTATTCATTATATTCCTTGTTACTAGAGATTTCTTCTGATCTTTGTCATTCTTATTACATGTTTCTTCTTTTATAGGAATGGTCTGGGCTTCTTCATCAGTTTTTATTGCTTTTACAAAAAATATATTTTTGTCTTCCTTTTCTTTGCCTTTACTCGATTCTCCTTCATAGCCTATTCCTGTTTTTATCACTGGGGATCTTTGAGCAACCAAGATATCATTCAACTTGCTAGAGCTTGTTGGTAGAGAAGAGTTTACAACCACTGTCCTTTGAGCATTTTCTAGTTTCTTTCTGAGACCTACCACTTCTTCCTCCAACTTTTCTTGTTCTTGGGTTTTATCCTTGATTTGCTGAAGTAACATATCTTCTATCTTCTTGGCTTCTTCAAGCCTTACTTTTAGCAGCATGAGGACTTCTGAATTTTGTTCTTCTTTCACACATTTGAGGAGAATCTCTTTTTGTTTTCTGCATTTTAGTTTGAGTCTCTCAATCTCCTCCAGCGCACTTCTTAGCTCCCCCTCGAGGTCGACTTCCCCTTCTTCTTCTTCATCTTCTAGTAGGAGTCCCTCAAGATCTTCTATGGCCATCAATAAAAAATCTGAGGTTCCTTCTTCACATGAGGGTTCATCTGAATCTTCAGATGTACTGCTGTCTTGTTTAGCATAGAAATATTTTCTGTTGAACTTCTTTCCCTTCTGCCAGTTCTTTGATTTATTCTTTTCTGACTCTTGAGCCTGATTCCTTGATTTCTTGTGAGGACACTTAGCAGCATAGTATCCAACTCTTCCACAGTTAAAGCACTTGAAAGGAAGTTTACCTTTGTATTTACCTGAACCTCTGTCCAGTTTCTTAACAAATTTTGCTTCTTCTTCATCTGAGCAAGAGCATATTTCTTCCTCTTCTTCTTTCTTCTTTTCTGTTTTAAAAGTTGCTTCCCTCGAACTTGGTTTCTTCTGTGGGAGCCTCATTTCATAGGCTGTTAGATTTCCAAGTATCCGGTTCATGGTTAAAGTCTCCCAATCCACTGTCTCTTCTATTGCAGATACCTTGGGATTAAATCTAGATGGGAGTGATCTTAGAATCTTTTGCACAACTATACTTTCTGGTATGGCTTCTCCAAGAGCTTTCATATTGTTAACAATTTCTGCAAATTTTAAGAAGAAGCTGCCAACATCTTCATCATCATTCATTTTTAGGTTTTCAAACTAGGCTCTATATACTTGAAGTTTGGCAGTTTTTACTTTCTGGTCTCCCTCATGTATGTCTTCAAGAGTATCCCATATTTTCTTGGCAGTGTCTTTGTTCATTACTTTAATAAACTCTGCTTCACATAATCCATTCAGGATGGCATTCATGGCTTTTGCATTAGCCACAAAATCTTGTTTTGCGTCCTTTTCTGAGTCAGTTGCCTTCGGGGCATATCCTAATTCCACAGCAGCCCAGACTTCTATTACTAGAGACATTATGTATGTCTTCATTCTGATTTTCCAGAAAGCATAATTTTCACCGGTGAAGAAAGGGGCTTTATTGGTTGAGCATCCTTCTTTACTAGCCATCTTGGGAACCTAGGATCTCCTTTCAATTGTTAGACTTGTACAAAGGAACCCGCTTTGATACCAATTGTTGAACCTCTAATTAAACTGAGAGGGGGGGTGAATCAGTTTAATACATTCCTGATCTTTTAAAACTTTTCATTAAACTTATTTACACCTTCATTTCAAACTCTGTTTGATGTGAGTAATTTTTAAATTCACAATCCCAGAAAGTATTCGTTATCGGCAGGTGAACTTAATATTGAGGCCGGCGGAGTGTCGGCAAATAGCCATATCAGATCAATACATAAGAAGCACACATAGAGACACCAGATATAAGTGGAAACCCATAAAGGGAGAAAAACCACATCTTATTATTGTTGTGATGCAAAGGCAAGCTCCAACTCCCTCTCACCACTGTTTTTCTGCAGGCACCAACCTACAGGAGGCTCCTACCTCAATTCTGCAAGCTACAACTTGCAAGGAAGCACCAACTCCTTTCAGTTTTCTGCAGGCACCAACCTACAGGAGGCTCCAACCTCAGTCAGCTGAGCGAAAGCGGTTATCGTGCAACGATGAGAGCTCCCGCCTCCATACTTCTAAGCCCGAATGTTTGACGATTTTACCTCGAGATATAGAGCTCTGTTATTTAGCTTCTCTCTTCATCTTCTCTTGCCTTCTATGTTCTGCATTCCCTCCTTCCCTATCTCTATGTATATGCTCCTACTCCTTGCTCTAAAAAAAAACCCCATATGGAATGATATTAACACCCCCATAGATTTCATTACATATTTGTTTGTATTACATGGGAGTAAGGCGGAAAGTCACTGTCTGTTTTATACCTTCTCACTCCTTTTATCAGCTTACTCAGAAATTATAACTGTAGGTGTCAATTTTAACATTACAGTGGGAGTTTGTTTTCTCTCGGAGACTTGCCAATGCATCACAAAGAATAAAAACAATTAAAACATTTACATTCGAATTACAATATGAATTCCAGCTCACTTATTTCGTCTCTTGGTTTGCTGCGCATTTGTCTTTTCTGTGACTGTGTTTTGACTCTTTTCTGCTCTGTATGCTTTTCTGTCCTCTGCTGTAGTGTATTTGCTGCATACGTGTAACAGTGCTTTTATATCAGTGCCTCTTAGAAAAATGCGTGACTGCTGACTTGCAGCAAGTGTCTTGTTGATGTGGAACATTCCACAAATGGAACGGACATATATCACAGTCATTGTATATTTATAATCGCCCTCTCATTAGGCCGAGGCCCATGGGTTCACAGCCCATGTGACATATTTTAATACAACTGCAATCGTGTTTTATATATCTAACAACAATCCTTTTATATATGAGTAATCGCCCTCCACCTTAAGCCTTTGGTCTTATATTACAATCCAATAAGTCGAATAACAACCACTAATACATGAAAGGGTCGGGCCCCACATCTCCGTCGGCAGATCGGTGGTGGCAAACAAAAACTTGCGATTGCGATTGATCAAACGGACGCGATGACCACATAAAACATGGCTCATATCGCAATCGGGTCCAAACTTTGAACACATGCAATCGAGACGTATTATAGAAAATTTCTGATTGCGATCAAAACACGGATGCGATTTGCACAAATTAACTCCCGCATATAACAGGATCGGGTCCGCCACTTCAATCACAGCATATTGCAAAGTCGTGCGATCAATCAGAGGGTTCCGATTGCGATTGAGATTCCAGATGCGATTGAACCAATTAATTCCATCGTATAATCGCCACCGGGTCCGCCACTTGATCGGAGCATATTACAAAAAACTTGCGATCAATCGGAAAGTTCCGATTGCGATTGGGAACTCGGACGCGATTAGCTCATAAACTATGGCATATAACTCGATCGGGTCCGGCCTTTGATCGGAGCATATAACAAAAGACTTGCGATCAATCGGAAATTTCCGATTGCGATTGGGAACTCGGATGCGATTGGCTCATAAACTGTGGCATATAACTCGATCGGGTCCGGCCTTCGATCAGAGCATATAACAAAATACTTGCGATCAATCGGAAAGTTCCGATTGCGATTGGGGAGAGGTCCCACCATCTAAAACTTTGTTTTGTGCGCTCCATAATATAACGGACATATATGTATATTTTGCCAAAGGGTTAAGCGATTCCCGGAATATGGTTTATATATTATATGTGCTCCGCCGGTTGGAGAGTGCGATTCCCGGAATATGGTTCTGTATTATATGTGTAACGCCCGGCTGGAGTCTGCGATTCCCGAAATAAGATTCGTGTTATATTATATGTATAATGCTCGCTGGAGTGTGCGATTCCTGGAATTTTGTAACTGCTCTCTGTCTCTGTCTCTGCTTCTGTCACTCTGCCTCTGTCTCACTGTGCTTCTATGACTGTTACATTTTGACTGTCTTCTTGCTGCCTCTATTGCTTTCGATGTGCCTCTTTTTCCTTCCTTTGCTTGATAGCTTTCTTAGCTACCTATTTTACTGATTTGCCGCCTTTACCATCAATGACAATATTTAATTATTGGTTGTTTTGCAAATATGTGGTATAATCCTGTTGATAGTGCTTTCCTTCTCTTTCACCTATCACCCCTGAACCAAGAAGTGTGGTGTCCTGTGGGATTAGCCGTGTATTCTTTAGTTGATTAATGAGTTTATAATTAGTGAATTAATTAATAATTAATTCACACCCTCTTCACTAGTGAAGTGTAATATAATAGTTAAATGAGCAACTAGTTCAACTATGTTTGTGGAATTGACACAAAGTGAAAATTTAACTCCATTAACTCCTCAATCAACTCCACCTTCATCGTCACATGAGTTCTAACTGAAGTATCCATGCGGTAGCTCCCTTAACCCTTAGGAATAGTGTAATTTGGTTTTAGCTCTGTACCCATATACACATACATTTACGTCTCTGAAAAATAAGATAATGTTTATAGTCCAAATATTATTAAGAGCTAATAATATTCGACATATCTATTTTTAGACTGGCAATATAAAAATAGATTCCGCCCAATATGTCTAAAAATAGAAGTCCATCTATGTTTCCAACTTGACCAACCATCCACAAATAGCATCCTGCAACTCATAGAACATGATCCATATGTCTAAAAATAGACTTTGCGCCAAAAATAGCTTGCGGGCCCACTTAGTGAAGGCGACTCTTTTCACTAAGCTCATCATCTTGTTGCAATCTCAACATAACTCTATAGTCCGGTAACGTATATTGTGCCAGACATCAATCTTCGAATGGTTTAATACTTTAACAACCCACCATATGAAAGTATTTCCTATCCGGCCCACAATTCATTCGACTCATATCGAACAATATATACATACTGCCATATATATATCTTACCCAATCAATGTTACAACCTTTACATAAGGCCTCGACCTAGGTTTAAAACCCATCCTTCCATACACAATTATTTTCTTACAAGAGAATTCTCTCTTCAAAGGTCTCATGGAAACGAATTAAACAGTTATCGGTTCATTTCTTCTTACACAGACTTTATGGTTAGACTTGACCAAAGTCTACAACATATACAATGGTTTAACTTCATTTTATATTTCAAATATCAACATCAGATTTGATTCGGGCCCACAGCAGACTACACGTGCCTTGGCTTAACTTTCATACATCGCGCAACCGTGACCACCGTTGATCTCCCAACACATTCGATCACACGGATAAAATGAATATCGTGTTTTTCTTTGTTCCGAGATTTAATGCCTCAAAAAAATGCGATGAGCGTGGTTTTTATAAACCGCTCTTGGACGCGCGTTAGCCAGCGACCCTAATCGTGTTTTTTCTGTCAATCCAACTTACCGCTCAAAAGGGTGCGCGATACAGCTGGTATTTTCATTCTGGTTTCACTGTTCATCTCATGGTTCTGCTTCTTACCACGCTCGAGGTTCCGACTTGACTTCCGCTTTCAATAACTCTCTACACAAACTCGCTCCACTAACAAATGGTTTTCTGAAAGGTTAGTTCCTTATCCACATAGAGTTGTATAACACCGCATGATTCCAACGAGACTCCAAGGACTGAAAGTGGGTCTTACACGTAGAGGAAATTGATTCAAATCAATACATAGAAACCATGATTTCAATACATTCGGAAAAAAAGAGAGACCCCTTCACACAGAGAATAATACCCCTAATTGCAATCAGATTAACACATAGAATTCAGGGTTCTGAAGGAATAATTCCTTCGGGAGTTTTTCCAATAGCATGCGAATGCGATAAATCTACAATTCCCTTTTTTTTTTTAATTAACCAGAGATCGATCTCTCAAATCCAGTCTTCATCTACGAAATCCCCAAAGGAATCTTCAAACCTCTACTTCTTTTATCATTTCATTAACTACTAATACAGTAACTTCAAATGTGATATGCATCCAACAATCGTTGCTTCAACAACATCAATTTGCCCTGAATCAATACAAATTTACTCAGTCACACAGAATTCAATTACATACACTTCACACAGAATTCATAAACAAATACTTCATCTATTCATATGAACTCAATTGCAAAAGCATTCCTGGTCCTGGCCAGATATTCAAGTTCGATGGCCCCTTCTCCTCTCAATACTCTGTCTCTTCACAGGGATGAACCCCTACACTATCTTTCCTACTTACATTTATACAGAATGGTGACCTGAATCGATTCAGGTCCCTTACAGCTCGACAAACCCTTGAAATTCCCAAAAATCTTAACTTTAGCCTAATTCTCTAAAATAACTGAAACTGCCTATCTCTTCATATTCCTAACTGATCATCTTCCTCTCATGTTCTCGAATGGTTAGAGAACATTACATTTCCTCACTATTTTATTCAAAAGACTAATCATTTTATGAGAATTTAAATACATAAAACCTCCCTATGTCTACTTATGTACAAAGTATTTTGTCATGTCTAATGCCCCTGCATCAGTCTCTGAGACTTCTGTACTTCGACCATATTTGAAGTTTCTATCCTTGTTTTCTGCTCTTGGAGGGCCTTAACCTGTCTTTTCAATGTTTTTATTTCCTATTCTTGTATTGACATGTCCTCCATATCCTTTTTCAATTTACTGACAACATCTATGTCCTAGGCTGGGGTTGTTGCTGATGTAGAAACCCCTGTTGTAGTTGAGGCATCCACTCTTGTTTGGGGTATTGTTGTAATAGGTATATCCTCTAGTGGAACTAAGGCTAATTGTGCATTAATTTCCTTTTCTTTTACTAATTTATCTAGTTCCAGTTCCATGTTCCTTATTTTTGCATTCTGCTCCATGATGAGTTTGAGCATGTCTTCCTTCTGGCTCTCAGTCTCTCCCATTTCTTTATTTTGTGGGTCCTCAATGGCTGGTAGTTTCAATTGTTTCCTGAGTGCTGTAATTTCAACATTTTTATTTTTTATAAGTTCTTCTGCTACTTTGACATCAACTGTATCATATCCAATTTTGATAACCAGGTCTTCTAAGGATTTAATTTTATTCTCCTTGGATAAAGAAGAGAGATTTTCGATATTTAACAGTGTTTGGACATTGGTGAGTGACAACTATAACTTAGAAGTATTCATTGATGTGTTTTTCAAAGTGGAAAATATCATTTCCCCTATTTTCTTATGCATCTCCATCTGATCAATGGGATGGATGTCTTTGGCCTCAAACTCAAAAGAGGTCTACTTATAATATGTTGTTGTTTGAGGATGGGAGACATGTGCTTGTAATAATTCCATATGCATTCTTCCCTTCTCTATGTAAAAATATTACTGAAGTCTGTGTTTAGAAGTGGTTGTTTGCTTCCAAAATGGAGTATAAGTACTGATTTTAAGAATTTCATTATTAAGTTTTATCTCTTTGTACCTATCAAATATGCTCTTTTCCTTTTGTCCTTTGATTAGCTCGGAGGTTTGAGCTATGCTGTAATTTCCATGTAAAACTGATGATGCTAGAGAGCCTGTAAACACTGTCTGATTGTGCTAAAGAATGTGGACCCTTCATCACTATTGTAGGTGGTTGTTCTCCCTCTTTTGGAAAATTTGTCTTGGGAGTTGTCTTCATCTTCTTTATGTAGATTTTGAATTCCTTTTCTGAGAGCTCAGTGACTGCATAGGATCCCTCTTTTTCATTTTTTCTCTCTTTTTTTATTTATATTATCATGAAGGTCATGCCTTAATTTTTAGGGTTACCAATGTCCATGAAAAAATTCGTTAAGGTCAATCCTTGATATTTATGTATATTCAATGCAAAATCCAAAGCCATGTTAAGGGGGATTTAGCTCTTGCTACTACAATATATGGGTGGAATTTATACATGATTTGGTTGGGTTTTGTCCCATGGAAAACCAATATATTTATCTAAATCCACAACAACATATCTGGCAAATTTAGAGGGCTATTTCTTAGTGTATATACAATTTTCATGACTACTCCGAAAGTACCATTGAATAAGTGTAATATATCATAACCTGTTGGCATACACACTGCAATACATGTGTTTGCAATTGTTCATCATCATTTTGGTGTGAGTTTGAACCACTTCTTAATTTTATGACACTTCGTGTGATTAACATATTCAAGGATTAGAGCATGAAATTGATGTGGTTTTCAACGAGAATGTTTGTTGCAAATATATGGATTGAAGTGTCAGATATTTGACGTTGTTCCATGGGAAATAGATTTTATTCTTATATTGGAGGTTCTAATCAACTGTTTTTAGTCTATCATTGTGTATGTTTGTTAACAATTGGCATAATTAGGCCCAGGTGCCTACAATTCCTTTTTGTTGAAATATTATTTCCAAATTGATTATAGTGGTAAAAGTTTTACATAAAAATCTCCTTGGAGTTTCTCCTACATAAAGATGTTTGTCCATAATTGGTGGTAGTTGGCCCAAGTATTCTACAAGAATTACTATAGATGACCAAATGAGTCATGGTTTCATACTAGAAATGCCTCATGCAAATGACTCTCAATATGCACACAAAATTTAGATCCTATGAATCCCTTCTAATCAATTATAATGTACTAAATATTTTTAATTTCTTCTTGGAACATTATAAGGGACTAACCATGTCAACTTTTCATCCAAATTGATTACAATGGTAAAGGTTTCCCATAAACTCCTTGTAAATTTTTAAGCCCTAGGTGATTGTTGTCCTATGTTTCTCATGAGTAAATAAATCAGATAAGAACTTAATTAATCACATAAATGTATATTTTTGAACACACAACAATCTTACATATGGCTAAAAAATGAACAGTGGAATTAGTAAATGAATAACACACATGCACAATGATTTTCATTTTCAATTTAACTTATCATTCCAATGATTAAAGACTACAAGGTATGCCAATAATTTTTTATATCTTAGTAGTTGTACAGTAAACAAAATACTATAGAACAAAGAAGTATAATTTGACTAAATAGAAGTATGGCTCCATGGAATAAAGAAGGTAACAACTATTGTTTTACAATAGTATGATTTTGTTGTTATATGGATTACCTCTTGCTATTTGCTATAATGGATCAACACTTTCTCCTCTTAGATGCATACTCCTTCTCTTGGTCTCTTCCTGTTTCAAGTGTTCTCATGTGTGTTTCAATTGTTGGCATCTTATCCTATTTATGCTTTTAGATGGATAACTAATATTTTCAATCATAGAAACTAATTTTCCATATCTTAACAACTAATATGGAATCCTAGCAACTTCGTTAGCTAAAAAATGAGGTGTATGGCTAATATTAGAAAAAATTTAATTAATTAATATTATGTAATCTCTAGAATATCTCATATATATTTATAATACTATAAGAATATATAAAATTTCACTTTCACTTGTATTTGTTTTTTTTCCTTTCTTTCTAAATTAGGCTACTTCTATTATATCATACAGTTCAAAAATTACAGTTCTCATCCTCTGGATTTGGCAAGCCAATTTCGAAGGGAAATTTAGAGTTCAATGCCACAAAAAAGGGGCTGCCCCAGACGAGGAAACCAACCCAATAGAGGAGCACAAAGAGTCTGGAATAAGCTGCCCATTGTGGGAAACCAACATTACATGTGGCATGTTTAAGACAAAACCAAAAAACTAGAAACATAAAAATACAAAAAAATTGACTAGAATGAGAGATAAAAACCTAGCAATTAAGCAGATGGAGAATTAGCATCCTTTACTGGAGGTTGGAATGACTCTTCCAAAATTCTGCATGCATGTTTAGACTAGTCATCCTCCTGCTTGGATGTGTGGGTAGTCGAAAAAGGAAGAAGCACTACGTGGGCATCAGGCGAAATGGTGGAAGCTGCGAGAGCCTCATCACTTTCACTGGTGCCATCCTCGTCCGAGCTCGAGCTTTCATGGTTGTTGTTCAAGGCACTCTACATAAGCCACACCACCATATTGCGGGGGGGAGAAGGCAAGAGCGGGAGGGATGGTAGACGTGCAGCTTCTCTTTCTGGGGCGGAGGCTGGAGCTAGAGGCTTCAGAAGGCGACTCTGGAAGGTGGAGAGAAAGGTGAGATAAAATATTGATGGGTTCGAGGATATCCGGCTCCACCCAGTCAACCAGAGATTCACCGTCCTGCTCACTGAGGGAGATATGGGAGGTCGGGATGGAAGACCACGACCCATTCCTCTTTGGCTCTGCATGCGGTGACGTCTAGGAATAGTGGAGGAGTGGGAGTGGGGTTGAGATGACTAAGGGGTCGCAAAAGCATCAGATGAAACAAAGGGGTAGCTTAAGGCTAGAGAAAAACTATTAGAGGAGCAAGGAATGGAGTAGAGGAGCCAGGGCCTAGTTGAGACACCAAGAGCATCTGCGCAGAGCTGAAGGGAGATACAAATGGCGGAAATGGAAGTAGAGATGGCATATTTAAGGGCCATGGGAGACGGTGAAGGCATGTATGTTGGCATAAATGTGAAGAGGACATAATTGATGGTGGAGGACATCGAGGGGAGGCGAGCAAGGGTGGTGAGTAAATACCCCATGCACCAACATTTAAAATAGTTCAGGTGGCCATGTTTGTGTACATGGGGAGGACAGGTGTCCTGCCACCTTGCAGTGATGTGGCACCACTGCTTAATTCAGACTAACACCTGCATCCGGGAGACTTTCACTTGTATTTTTTAAGTGAAATTAAAATATGATATTATTTCAAAATTTTACTAAGTAATTATTGGAACTTGTCTCAAACTACTTCTTGCATGTTCACACTTAACTTGTACATGAAGCTCTTGTTCACACTATATTTCTCAACAATCCCTCTTAGAAAGGAAGAAATTATGCACCAATCCAAGTCTATCTCAAAATTCTTTAGACATCCCTTTTGCTAAGCATTTGGAAATAATATTAGCCACCTATTGATCGGTGGGAATATGTTATAGCTTAATTGTTTCATTTTGAAAACTTGTCTCAAATGAAGTGATATATGATTTGTATGTGCTTGCACCCATCATGAAACACTATATTCTAAAAGAGTTTGATACAACTCTAATTATCACAATAAATCATCATGCGATCCAACTCATGATCAAATAAACCTGCAATCGACTTGTGAATCCAAATGGCCTAACAACTCAATGTACTAGTTTCCATATACTCTACCTCTATTGAGCTAAGTGCCATGGAAGTCTACTCTTGGTAAACTAGGATTTCATCATTGATTTCAAGCTAAAGAAACACCCTAAGGTGCTATTCCTATATGATGCACCCCTGCAATTTCACTTCACTATCTCTAAGACATCTCAAACCATATTACATTGCGCCCTTCAAATAGTTGAACATATGTTTTGTTGCTACCTAATACTCATGCGTTGGTGAAACCATTAGCTAAATAAAGGTGTTAATTACAAAACATATAGCTAGTATGGTGTTATAGAGATACACTAAGGCACTTATCAGTTTCTTGTATAATGTGGGATCCAACGATTCTAAATATGAAGCTATCACCTTCTTTAGATTGGTGATCATGGGTGTTGCCATAATTTTACAGTCCTCTATAAATTATTTCTACATGATCTTAACATCATATTTACCTTTCTTGACGAATGTCTCCCTATTTTTTTCCAAACCTCCAAACCCAAAAAGTAATGCATTTAGACGAATTCCTTCATCTTGAACTTGTATACCATATTTTCTTTACACCTTGCAGTGAGATTTTTACTTGTAAGAAACAAGTCATCATATAACACCAAAATAGGTATATCAATCCCAAAAAATATATAATATAAGTTTGGACCTACTTCACTTTTTTTGAAGCCTGTGTTGCCATTGATGCCAACATGTATTACTTTCCTTGTAATATCTTGTATGCCTTGTAATGATTTCATTGAATTTTCTTGTAGGGTTGTGACAGTGCTTGGGTCTAGATGTTAATGAATTGAAGCTGAGTTCCAAGATTGGGAGGATGATCGTTAAAATTTCTATGTTTACAAAGTGTGACACTAACATATCATAACTTGAGTGCAACAATCTCTGTTGTCTTCTCACAACACCCCCACACTACTGCTAATTGTTGTTGTCTTCCTGTTACATGATCGTGATACTTCCTATAGATTGTATTGTTTTTATTATGCACACACTCAAATTAAACCATGTGCATTTTATCTTATATTTGCACATGTTAATTTCTCCACTAAGTCAAGGAACAATAGGATTCACTAGAAGGTGGTTAAAGTTGAAAATATCTCTCATTACAATAATATTATGGTGGATCAAGTCAAGGAGGAATTCATTGCACTAAGACTAGATCAACAATGTATGAACATGATTGTTTGTCTCTCCACTTCTTCTAGCTATTATTGTTTAATCATTCTAGCAAAATTATTTATAGGAGAAATATTTGTACGGTTGGGTTTGGTTCCATTATGAGTGAGTGATATTGTTATGCATTGTCGGCCAATTGTGTGAGGAGATATTTTGTTCAGTGACTGTAGTATCTTTCTAAAGAATATTAGAGAATTATATCAGAGATTGCAGTGCATGTTTCAATCATATTTTCATGTAGGGTATGATTACATGGAATGAAGAGAAGTACTAGATAATTGTCTCTATCATTTAGATTGTGTTGAGTTATTTTGAAGAGGCAGCTTAAGGGGTTTATGCAGATTTAATATTTATTTCATATATTCATATTTTAGCATTAAATTAGTGAAATAATTGCCTTGTATTTTCACATAAATTTCAGAATTATCGTTGTTGAGGTTGTGGCCTCAAGAAAGTGGGGGCCTTGATTAATTATTTTTAGAAGTGGTGGCTCCTTGTTGGTGGTGACCAACATAATAGCTATTTTGGGTTAACTCATATGTGTAAAAGAGACGACTTGTTGATAATAAAAGAGAAGGATTAAAGTAGTACAATGGCTTTCTTCCCTTAGAGGGTTTCTGTCTAAAATTATGGCTTTATTGTATTATGCTAATTGTGATTTACTATTGCATCTTTTGAAATTTGTTCTAAGTTTCAAAAAACTATAATTTTGTAAATGTTCATGTAATGTTGATTCACTCTCTCCCTCTAAATATTGCTTTATTCCAACAATTGGTATCATAGCCAATTCCTTCGAGTGAAACATAATCGCTGGAAGGATATTTGTAGGGGATTATGGCTTCTCAAGAGTATATAGTGCCTATTTTTGTTGGAGAAAATTATGGAGTATGAAAGTTGAGGATGGAAGGAAATCTAATGAGTTTGGGTGTTGATGTATTTCCAACTATTGTGTCAGGATATACAATTCCTGTTATCTGCTTATGGACATTGATGGAAAGAGGGTCTATACAAACAATGCAAAGGCCAAAAACACCATTTTGAGTGGTATGATTGGCCTTAGTGAGAGTGAACTCATTAAAATGATGCAATTTAATAAAGGATTTTTGGAGAAAAATCTAGAATTTCTATGAAGGAAATGAAAAAGTAAAGAATGCGAAGCTCCAGACCTACATAATGAGATTTGGCAGCTTGAAATGAGAAAGGAAAAAAGTATTAATGAATACTTTAGTAGATTTGAGGAAGTTGCTAACTTGATCAAAGGTATATATGATCCACTTGAAGATGAAGTAATTATTTAGAAAATATTGAGATCCCTCCCAATAAGGTTGAATGCAAAAGTTTCGACCATTGAAGAAATGCAATATACGACTAATATTGTCATGGAACAAATCCTTGGGACCCTCACTACATATGAGATGTGAATTGGATAGGAAATATAAGAATAAATAGAAGCATCCTTTAAGGTGTCCAATAAATCCAAGGAATTCACCAAGAAATCCAAGAAACTTTCAAAGAAATCCAAGGAACATGAAGAATATTCTAGCTATGAATCAGATAAATACTTTGCATGGTTTGCTAGGAATTTGGAAAGATGATTCAAAAAATACAAAGGAAAACTCCCCTTAAAATGCTTTAATTGTGATAGGGTTGGACATTTTGCATCAATATGTCCATTAAAAGGAGTAAAAGAAAAAGGAAGTGAAGGGAAAGAGTAAATTTCAAAGATATTGGAAGGGTAAAGCTAAAAATAAAAAGAGCTTCTAATCCAAAGAAGAAAGTGTTTCTCAAGGAGCTAACATCAAGTTATCATCCTAAGAGGAGCTTGATGATTGTGTGCTCATGGGCTTTCAATTCATGGATGAATATTATTTTGAATAAGTAAAGGCGAGCTATGAAGGAAAGCTTATTAGTGCATTAGATGAGCTGAATAAGGCAAGGGAGAAGAAAAAAATATTGAAGGAGAAACTATTCAAAATAAAATAAGATATTTCACATTCCATTGATGAATCCTTGAAGATACAACTTGAGGAGCTTGAAAATTTCAAAGAAGTTTTTTCCCAACTATTGAAGGATCAACAAAGCAACTTGTCCGAGTTGGAAGCAAAGAATGAATCTTTAAAGATGAAAATATGTGGGGTTAAAAATACGAGCTCTCGTGAAGAAGATAGAATCTATTTGAAAACAAACTTGGAGGAGGCAAAGAGAAAGGAGGAAGTGGTTCCTAATTATCTAGGAGATTAGGAGAGAAACTGTCAAATACTTGAAGTAGAATTTGTGGCTTTGAGATCATATATGAAAAAAGTAAAAGTTTAATCAAATCTAAATCTCAAATTTGTGAAAGTTATAAAGTTTTGAAAGTTATTCTCAGTGTGCAAAGGTCTCCAAAATACAAAAGTGGCATAGGGTTTGATACCTCTCAAAAAAATACAAAAGGACAACCAAGCAACGACTATGCAGATGCACTAAAAGGCAACCAAGCAAATACTCCAACCAACAACAAGATAAATCAGAATAATATTGATCCCGTGTAATAAAAAAAAATTATTCAAAGGTATAGTACTAAAAATAAGTAAGAGAAGCAATGAAGGCCAAATCAACTCCCTCTCGTTGGTAATACAATGTCAGGTATCCAAATTTGTTTTATGACTATTGTTTTTCATGCCATAATTTTGGGCACAAAGCCATCAATCATAGAATGAATTTATTTTCCATAAGAGATGTTGATAGATCGAGAATTATCCAAAGCTCTAATACATCGCTTTTTGATAGTAAAAATCCTTTTTCTCAACTAATTAATGAAATTTAGTGTTTCAAAAGTAACAATTTTGGTCATAAGGCAAGTGAGTGAAGATGCAGTTATGCTTTTCCTCCCAAGCAACACATTCAAGAGAGATCAATTCAACATAAAGTGATAAAAATATGGAAGGATAAATATGATAGATTTGAAAAATGTGGGTTAGAGTTGATATCCCATGATCAGTGTAAGCAATGAATTGTTGATAAGAGAAACTTTTTTAATATGAAAGAGTTTGAGAAATGAAATGTTAGTTTTGGAAATGATGCACTAGCTCCACTCAAATACAATGGGATTGTATGGTTGGATTGTAAGACCAAGGCTCAAAATGTGCTCTTCATGGATAGATTGAAGCAAAATATTCTAAGTGTAACTGAAATGTGTGATAATGGCTTTGATGTAATTTTTAGATCTAAAGATTGTGAAATCAGAAGTTATAGACCTAGAAAATTGGTGGGGAAAGAAATAAAAAATGACATCAACATGTATGTATTTGATGATTCCAGATTTAAGTATTGCATGAGAAAAATATATTAATAGACGTTATGGCATACAATATTGGGCCATGTGAATTTTGACAAACTAGTCAAAATCAACAAAACTGAAGCATATAGAAGGTTGCCAAGATTGTCTAAACTAGAAAAAATTATACGCAAATCATTTCAGCTTGGAAAGAAAACAAGGGTGCACTTCAAGACTAAATAATATTCAACCTCTACACCATTGGGGCTAGTGCATATTGATATTTTTCAGGCTATAAGAAAACATAGTCCAAGAGGAGAAAGGTACTCCATCTTGTTCATTAATGATTTCACAAGAGCTATTTGGATCATGCTAATGAAAGAGAAATTAGAAGCCTTCAAAAAATTTAAAATCTTTAAAGCTCAAGTTGAGAATGAGAAGGATTTTAAAATCAAGAGTGTAATATTTGATAGAGGAGGTGAATATAAGTCAAAGGAGGTTAAAGGATTTTGAGAAGAGCATGGCATTAAAAGACAATATTCAATAGCTAAAACACCTCAACAAAATGGTGTGGTGGAGAGGAAGAATAGGCTAATTCAAGATATGGTACGAGAAATGATGGATGAGGCTAATGTTGTGCATACCTTTTGGGAAGAAGCTTCTCAAGAAAAAAATTGTTTGGCAAAAAAAATTCTATTGAGGCCAAATAGTGACAAGCCTGCCTTACAAGCTATGGAGAGGGATACCTACAATAGCAATTCATGTCAAAGTTTTTGGAAGAAAGTGCTATATAAAAAGTAATGATGAAAATATTGGAAAATTTGACTCATGAGTTTATGAAGGTAATTTTCTTGGTTACTCATTCAGAAGCAAGGGATACAAGTGTTACAACAAAAGAAACAAGAAATAGTGGAGTGCATTGATATTGTAATGGATGAGATTTTGCCAAAATCTAAAGACCCTAAGGAACTAGTTGAAGATAATTATGATTTAAGACAGTATGAATATCAAGAAGTGTCAGATGAGGAAGAGGAAGAAGAAGATAATACCCCTTTAGTAAGCAAGGTTCCTCCTAGTCACATACAAAGGAAGCATCTTGAAAGCTAAATCACTGGAAAGGAGATAGGAGTACAAAAAACTAGAATATTGATGAGTAGTTCGAACCAATCAAACTTTGCATTACTGTCCAAATTAGAGCAATAATTTCAACGAGGCTAGTGAAGTAAATAAATGGATAAAGGAAATGAACAAGGAGTTGGATCAAATTGAAAAGAACAACACATGGGAGTGTTGTGGAAAAACAACAACCCCCATTTTTACATTATTTCCTTCATAATAATAATGACCCTCTGTGTAAATTTATTCCATATCACTCCTTTCATGCTTTGATTCTGTTAATTTTGCAGGGTTTTCATTTTTTTTTTTCGCTTTGATTGCTTCGTTGAGTGTGGTTTCTCGTCAACTTCCCAATGACTTTAATTTTTCTATATTTAGACTTATGGTTTGAAAATAGAACTTACTCAAAATTTGAGTGATTTTCATTATCTGAACTTAAATATATACAAAAAGTATTTTATTTTTATTTTTATTTTTTTTAATTTAATTAATTTTAAAATGGAAATAAAAATATTTAATTAATTTGTAAATGCTATTATTTTATTAATCTTTATTTCATTATTTATTTAATTAATAATTTAAAAGTCACCAGATTCAAAAATCATATATATAATAAAATTAAAAAATAAATATTTATTACATCATACTTACCTCATCTAGTTTTGTTGTAGCGCAGAGGTTTTATTTTGATACATTTTATTCGCGTTTTCGCCTAGAATCCGGCAATGATTTTCAGAAAATCCAGCAAATATTTGCCTAGAATCTTGTTTACAGTTGTTAAAATTTAGTATTTTGAATGTCCTAAGGGTTTTTGATAGTGTTGAATCCATTTCCACTATCAAAAATGGATTCCGAACACTCCAAATCCCTGAATTTTCGAATTTTAGTTAACCGGATTCCGGCATTTTTTTGCCATCCGGGCTATTTCACGGGCTCGATAGGCAACTCTGATTTTATTTCTCCCATACTCTCATTGAGGATGACATCATCGTGAGTGGGAAGAGCGTCAAGGGAGTTTGTATTAAAAGTAGTGGGTAGACTGAAAAGACTAGGAGTGGAGAGAAAGTTCCACGTGGGTTCTCTTCTCCACTCCCTTACTCCTCCACTTCTGTTCATTTCCTCCTTATGAGTCTCCCTTTTATTATTTTCATTTAATAATCTTAATCATTTTATTTAATTTTTAAATATTTTAAATAGTTCTTAAGTTTTATATTATTTAATTTAAAAGTTGTTTTTCTTAATATTTTATTTTGTATTATTCCAATTGAATTTGTTTTGTGTAATTTATAAAAATAATTTTTAAATTTTTATTTCAAAAATTAAAAAATAAATTGAGTTGGTTAATTTGAGATTATTGATCCAAATAAGATTCAAGATGGTTCGTTGGAAAGCTAAAATTATGGAGAATATTTTGGGACTAGTTTCAAGACCAAATTTGGTCAACTACTATGCCTAAAATTCAGTAGAATTGGAGGCTATGGAATCGTAACAAAAAATCGATTTTGGAATCTGTTTTGAAGCATTTTCATTTGTCAAAACTCCTATTATTGTTGCAAATTGGTTTGAAGACAACCTTCTTGGGAAAAATAGGTTTCAACAAAGGTCATTGGGAAGTGCACATTCCATTTTATTTTATTGATTTAATTAGATTTTTGTTTGAGAATTTGTTTTCTCAATTTGGATTTTTTAATTTTGATGTGAAAATTTGATTGGTTTTTGATTGATTTTGTAAGATATTTGTTAAAGAGGATGAGACAAAGAAATTTGGAGCAATAGAATTGAAATAAAAAAAGAGAAAATGAGGATTTTCAACTTCAAATTTGATGGATCAAACTGTTTGCAACAACTCTTATTTTTTGGTATATTTTTGTAATTTATAAATATCAATTTTGAGAATGTGGAAGGGTTCCTCTTTTCTTCAACTTTAAGGATATAAGCACTTTTGTAAAGAAAATTTTAGTTATAGGTGAAGAGGAAAA
The DNA here is from genome assembly GCA_034641835.2 of Pinus albicaulis. NCBI lineage: Eukaryota > Viridiplantae > Streptophyta > Pinopsida > Pinales > Pinaceae > Pinus > Pinus albicaulis. The sequence continues at coordinate 1,731,993,016 of CM076580.1, read as the reverse complement.
ATCGGATATGAGTTATTTGGGGATTTTATTTTCAAAATGTAGTCTTTGTATGTGAGGAAAAGCTTGTACTATTGTAGCTCTTGTAGTCATTGTCAGAGCTCACGATTTTGAAAGGCCTGTTGGAGATCCATTGAGAAATAAAGAAAGGAGATCACGTTTATTTATTTTTATGCAAATATTTTTAATTGTAAATGCAAATTTTATTCATTTAATGATAATTTTTTGTTAATAATCTCATATTATGTAATTTTGTAAAATGTGAAATGGTTGTTTATGAGATCAACTATATGATCTCCTAATTGTATATATGTGTTATTTATCCATTTTTCTCTTTCGCTTAATCAAATTTCTAAGTAACTATTTACTCAGGAATTTTTCCAATTAAATAAATTTAAATGGCAATAAATTGTATGAACTATTTCTGGACCTTGATGGCTTATCTTTCATTAGTTTGATATCTAAAACAGAGTATGCATGCATCTAAAATATCAATTGTTATAACTTCTTCGGCAATTTGATATTAAACATTAAAAGCATGTTAAATACCCATCTTAGTTGAACTATTGCACTTTGTATTTAGGAGCTATCTCTTAGCTATCAAGTTAGGTTAATTTCCTTTACTTTTCCACGTTGTATTTAGATCTAGATTTTGAAAATCTTGGAGATGATATAAAATATGAAAAAATAAATAGAATAGTTGCAACTACAATTCAAAGTGAAACAAACATTTGGCAGATTTTCGTTATGTTCATTCTTATTTCTTATTATTTTTATTCTCGATTCCTTGAATATGAACTATTATTTTTCAGTTTAATTCTCGCTCTAGTTTAGATTCGATAAGTTTTTTACCTTGGGCACATGAAAACTTCATTAAAATGCAACTTTTTCATACTTTTAGTCTCAATCAAAAGAAGAAGTTACATCTTTTGGAGAAATTCAGTATCTTTCAGGTAAATCTTAGAGAAATTCTTCAAGGTAGGTCTCATATGCCCATTTTCATCTATTACTATTCTCTTGATGCTTTTTCTAATCTAAAAATTTATTTTTGCAGGTCTTCAAAAATTCCTTTGAAAATTTAGCACGTCTGCTTGCTTAGATTTGGAATTCATTCTTCATGTTTCACTTTCTTTTGAGCTCAAAAAAGCAGTTATGATGTTGATCAAGTTGAAAAATGCTAAAACGGGAGTCTCTCAACCTATATTTTGTTTTTCATAAGCCTTTTGGGAAAATTATTAAGATGTTTTCCATGCAGGCTTAATCTTGAAACAAGAAAATTTGCAAGGGGTGGGACACCTTATTTGACTTTGTTTTCTTTCTTAATTGCTATCTAGTATGTGTGAAAAGCCTTGATAAATATAACTCTATGAGATATAATATATTAAAATCTCAACTTAGGAAGAACACATATTCTTCCCTCATAATTGTTTTTTTGTTGAGAGATTTTTTATAAATCGTCTTGTTGAGATTTTATTTCATTTTTGGCTTTTCATTCAAAATTTTCTTTTATTTTCCATTTGCTCTCTTATTTTGCATATTTTTGGGTGTGTCAGTTTCACTTTCATTTTGGATCGTATTTGGTGATATTACCAATATTTATATGGTAGAATTTTACTTACCCAACAATGGTTGACATGCATGGAATTTTTTTACTTTGCCAATTTCATGGGTTTTCGTTTACTTTAAAGGGATATATTTATTGAATTATAAGTTCTCTCACCTTAATTATTTTCCCATGGAGGAAATTTCATCTTTTCCAAGTGATTGAGTTCATCTTTCCAAGAAAAGAACTTGCTTGAGTATAAATGAATCCCACCCATTCCCCCATTTCACATAAAAATCCTCTAGATTTATGGTTGTAGGGAAATATAAGGGAGTCAAAATTTAATAAGTAATATATCCATTGTATTTAAAATCTATAGTACTACCCCACCCTCTTCACCCAATTTCTAAAAGAAATTATCTAAATAATGTTTATAAAAAGAGTGGTAAAAGAGGATTGAAAGCACATATGTGTGGGAAGCACAAGTAAACTCACTAGGGTACTAAATAGACTCATTGAAAGTAGGGTTATGCTTGTGTGGTACTAAGACAACTTCATTGAGGTACTGAGCAGGATCGCTGGCAGCGAAACGATGTCGAGGAAGGGAGATTATGTTATGCAACCATATCACAAAACATAAGAAAAGATAGATCAACAACTTGAAAATTAGCCTCTTTATGGGGGAAACCTCCTTCACATCACATAAATGAACAATTCTTCGATGATGCAAATGAAAAGACATTAAAGGAAATTTTAGCCTAAAAACGCCCATGAAATTTTCACGTAATTTTCACGTCATAATATGTAAACCAATAAAAATCCTTTAAATTCAAAAAGAGGTACATGTAAATATTTTGGAGGGAAAAGAAGAAAAACTACTTTTTCAAATGTATTTTTGTCTTATATCCTTATAGGTTTACTCAAATTTCAAGTGTAGACACTCGTATGAAAAATTAAATTATGTATCCAATGAGTACCCATTATGCATACTTTTAAGAAGACCCACATTGATAAAAATTGAAGATACATTAAAAAAGCGTGTTCAACACATTTTTTTAATGTATCTTCAATTTTTATTAGTGTGGGTCTTCTGAAAAGTATGCATAATCAATACTCGTTGGATGCGGAAATTAATTATGTATCCAATGAATGCTTACACTTGAAATTTGAGTAAACTATGAGGAGATAAGCCAAAAATACAATTAAAAAATTTACTTTTATTTTTTTCCCTCCAAAATTCATATCTCTTATTTTATTATTTTTCCTAAGGAGGCCACTTTTAAGCTCAAATTTCCTCTAATGCATCCTTGGTATATATAGGAATCTAAAGGGTCACAATATAATTATAGCCTACATAAAAAATAATGTAAGGGCACAACAATAACAATAGTGAGCTTCTATGGGGCACAAAAATAACAATATGGGGGCTACACTAGTACTATAGGGACCTAACATGCTCCTCTCCTTCAAAAAAAATTTCATCCTCAATTCTTGAGTAGTTCTGGATGCTTCTATATAAAATTATCATCCTCCCATGTGAAATATTTCGTGAGTAAGTTCTTCCCCTTAATGAGATAATCTGAAATTGATCAATTATGTAGTTGTCAGGTTCTTGTTTTTCTGACTGCTTCAAGCTCCAATATGATTTTTCTTTCCTCTTCAAGTTCTGATAATATTTTTTGAAGTGGGATTTTGTCACCAATAACCTTCTTTAAGCATGAAACATGGAAAATTGGGCGTACTTGGGAAGATTCAGGAAACTCCAATTTTGTATGCCATAATACCAATATTTTGCAACACCTTGTAAGAACCATATTAATTGGGTAATAATTTATTATCCTTCTTATCTTGATTTAGGGACATTTTTTTATATTGTTGTAGCCGTAAAAATACCCAGTCGCTTATGTCAAAAATTCTTTCATTGTGATGTTGATCTGCCTATTGTTTCATTTGATTTTGCTCTAGAATGAGGTTATCCTTTAAGAGTTGGAGAACTTGTTGTTGATGCTCGATGTTATCTTCCACTTCTTGAACCTTAGAATTTTCTCTTAAAAATGATGTGATGGATGATGGATGATATCCATAAAGTTCCATAAATGGTGTGATTTTTTCTATAGTATGAAAGGAAGTGTTATACCACCATTCACCCAGAGGTAACCACATGACCCATTGTGTTTGTTTATAAAATACAAAGAAATGAAGATATCCTTCCAAATATTTGGTCACTATCTCAGTTTTCCCGTGATATTGATGATGATAAGATGAGCTATGACCTAATTGAGTTCCAAGAAAAGAAAATATTTTTATCCAAAAATTTCCAGTGAAAATGGGATCTTTGTCACTTACAATAATATTTGGGTTTTGTTGTAGTATTCAACAACTCCCATTATTTTAGAATAGTTTCCTTAGAAAAATAATGGTGACCCTTTTAAAAAAAATTGACTAGAACAAATAAGACCCTTAAGTGATTTATTAAAATGTAAATAGGAGTTAGAAAAGCTAAGGGACACCATTTTTTGTCTAAAGGGCACTTAGGCGGAAAATTCAAAAGAAGCATAGTTGTAAATAGCAATTGCAAAACCACAAATACAACATATAATATCTTAATCCACTTCAAATGATTTGCGATGCCATATCAATAAAAAGCTTTAATAACGGAAAAGGGCTTCCAGCCGAATCATGTTTCATGAAAAACAAACCGCGGTACCTGCCTTTTCCACGTCACTAATCGCAAATTGCAAATCACATTTCCATTCCACCATAATTCGATACGCCCTTGTTTTCATTTCCCTGATGCGATACATCCCATCGTATCGCATTTTTGCTAACGACCACTTCCTTCCACCATCCAGTTTCACCGAAATTGTGATTGCGATATCACATCGCAAATTTTGCATTTTGATTTTCCCCCATTAATGTTTGAAGCTTTACATGAAAAGGAATTGATCGCAATCGACAAGACATATGTACTCGATGTTTTAAGAATTTGATACAAAAATTAATCTGTGATGTAAAAATATCTTATTTAAACGCCTAAGTGTCTATTCGAGCACGTGAACCCATGCTTTCCATTAATGCTATAACTTAACGGTTTAACAGCTTGAGCCTCCAAATGTGATTTGACTACAAAAGAATTAAATGTTTTAGATTACTTCGCGTTCCAAGTTTTATTTTCCATTATTTCAATTACTGTTACACTACTCTCGTATTGTGACAAGATTGCCCCTTTTTACTCGTTGTTCTTCTTATTCATAGGCAAGCCCAAACAAACAAAGTTCCTCATAAATTTCTAAGGCCACATAGAAGTCCAAAAAACCCATGGCTCCCCCTAATCCTGCGCCTTCTGCTAACGAAATAACAAAAATGCCACCCATATTCATAGATACTACATGCGCATCAGAAAGTGGTTCTGCTTCTTGGGAAGAAATGTACAGGTTCTTTGAAGATGAGAAACCTCGAGGGTTGAAAGGAAATCTACTGTAGATGCTTCTGATACCTCAAAAGCTACTATAGCCGACGTCACCAACTCTTTTTTGCACCGAATTGCTACACGCCCCAAGATCCTACCATATACAGATGTGGTGAAACAGATTATTGACAACCTCAACATCGGAGATAGAACTTTCCTAGTGTTGAAAAGTCAACAAGAAATGTGTGTCTAATTTAATTTTCCCTTAATTAAATTTGACAATAAAATGTAATCTTATCTCATAATCACTTGTAATAGTTATGTGAGTGTAATAATCTCAGTTAGCTCATGAATTTCGAGTTCAGGGTGGTTGGTGAGGCATCCACAGTGATTCTATTAGTTATGGAGTTCGACTTGTAGTTAGTGCATTAGTTTAAGGCATGAGAAATCAGTTAACTCAATTTATTGAGTTAAATTTAGTTGAACTAGTTGTAACTGTTTATTGCACTAGTGAGAGATCAAGTGAATTAAATCATATTTAATTCACATGTAGTGATCTACCATGCAAATGATTATTTAATATTAATAGATTTCCTGTGGAGACCTAGTTGAGACAAAGTTTAAAGAGATGTTAACTATCAGTTGTATCATTAGTAGGTTGCCCACATGTAGCAAGACATCCATTGGATTGCCCATGATAATTACATAGTTTTGGAAGGATGAAATTCCTAAAGAATAGGGATTGCATTCCACATAAATTGGGCAAGAAAGGGGGGTTGATTAAAGGTATAAAATTGGCCAAGTGTTGGCAGATTTTATCTGGGTCAGTGTGAGACAATTGTGAGAAGAGTGCATTGTAATTGTTTCATGATTCCATGGTGAATATAAAAAATAATATAGAGGGGTTTTGAGTAGTAATATTTCCCCAAGAAAATATCTGTGTTGTGGTTTGATTTTCTTCTTTCTTTACTTGTTGTGATTGTTGATCGTGTTTATTCTCCACAATTGATTTGTAGAAGGATTCAATATCTAGCTTTAGTACATTTCTTGATCAGAATGAATCCATTGATATACATATGTTTGTATAATTTTTACCTGGTATTAAAGCATAGGAAATCACTATAGTGGAGAATAAATTGAGTTTGTGATTGAATATAATTCAAATTTGCAAAATTATTCTTTGTGTGACAGGCAAATTAGGATCGAAATGGCTTTCAATGGCTTGAGATTGGAGTATTCACTCAAGGGCAGTTCCAATTGTATTTCATGGAAAGATAGGATGGAGGCAGTACTGGAGAGAAATGGGTTGAACTAATTCATTGATAATGACATTCCCAAACCTGTTGCAGCAAATGCTGCAAATCTTGATGCTTGGCAAAAGAAGGTTGTGAAGGCAAGGATGATCTTACTGGAGGGAGTACGAGACCACATTGTCTCAAGTCTCCATGGAAAAGCGACTCCATATGAAATGTGGAAGGCTTTTAAAGATCTATTTTAGAGCAGCATTGATCATAGAAAATTGGCGCTGAAGGACAAGCTCGGGAAAATCAAAATGGAGAAAGGTGACACTATTCCGAAATATTTAACCAAGTTTGTCCAATGTCGAGATGAGCTTGGGAGTGTCGAAATTACTGTAGTGGATGATGACTTGGTGAGCCTAGCTATTATAGGCCTTCCCAAGAGTTGGCATAGTTATTAGGACTCTGTCAATGAGTGGGAGAATCTACCATATTGGGAACGACTTTGGTCGGATTTGGTGCAAGAAGAATTCAGGCGGAATATTAGGGATGGATCTTCATCTAAGATTAATGATGAAGAAAATTGTGCTTTGGATGCTAAGGCAAAGAAGGGGAAAGGAAATAAATCCTATTCCAAATCTGAGTCTGACAAAGAAGGCAAGAAGCACTACATGTCCAGAGTGAAGTGTTTTCACTGTCATGAGCATGGACATTATGCCACTAATTTTCCACAAAAGAAGAAGAACAAGAAGGCTTCAGGATCTGCAACTGGTGAGGCTTTGGCCTCGCAATTTGAGTTGGACTTCTCACTCATTGCATGCATGGTGTCAAGAGCAATGGGATCATTTTGGTACTTGGAGAGTGGTGCATCTTTCCACATGACGGGAGACAAATAAATTTTTAGTAGCTTGGAGGAGAAGGACCTCCAGATGCATATCGAACTGGGTGATGACAGGGGGTACAGTGCCACCAGGATTGGTACAGTTACCTTCCAAAGATAGTCAGGTAAAACCTTTTTATTAAAATATGTAATGCATGTACTAGGATTGAAAAATAATTTAGTTTCAGTCACAATGTTGGAGGATAGAGGCTATGATGTGGTTTTCAATGAAGGAAAATATTTCCTTCAACACAAAGCCATAGGAAAATCCAAGAATATTGGGATTCAAGTGAAGAATCTCTATAAACTTGATGCATATGGCTACGCAGCATTGATGGGTAAGGCAGAAAAAGTGATGAGCCGAGATGAGGGCGAGTTATGGCACAAGAGATTGGGCCATCTACACCACGGAGCCTTGAAGGTCATGCAACATATTTCTACGAGTCTTCCCAAGGGTACTCTTGCGCAGATAGACACATGAAAGGGATGTACTATGGGGAAGTATGCAAAGGCCACTTTTCACAAGGAGAATCAAGCTTCAGAAATCCTTGAGAGAGTTCACTCAGACGTGTGTGGACCATTCTCTATAGCTTCGACAAAAAGGCATAGGTAATATGTGATATTTGTTAATGATTTTTCTAGAAAGTGTTGGATCTACTTCATACAGAAGAAAGATCAAACATTCTAAAATTTTCTTGAATTCAAATCACCGTTGGAGAAAGATAAGGGGAAGCATGTGAAGGCTCTTAGGAGTGACAATGGTGGTGAGTACATCTCCAATGAATTCAAGAAATTTTGTAGCCAAGAAGGAATTCAGAGAGAGTTTATTGCGCCTCATAAACCACAACATAATGGGGTCACAGAAAGAAAGAATAGAACAATTGTAGGTGCAACACGAACGATGTTGCATGATCAGGGCCCATCATTACATCTATGGGTGGAGGCATGCAGCACAGTGGTATTTGTGCAAAACCATATTCATCATCGGATACTTGGCATGAGTATACCAGAGGAGGCTTTTTCTGGTGAGAAACCTGATGTTTCATATTTTAAAATTTTTGGCTCATGTGTATATAGGCATCTGACCAAATATTCCAAGAAGAAGCTCAAACCAACAGCTGAGATTGGGATATTTTTGGGGTACACTGATACTCCCCACAACTATCAGGTGTATTTTCCAAACAAGGGATGATTATTGTGAGACGTGATATAAAATTTGATGAGGAGAAAGCCATGCATCTATCCCTTGAGAGGGAGCTGGATTTGCATGCAGATGAGGAACTCTTGGTTCCAAAGAATTAACCTCAAGATGTGGAGCAGCCACATGCGGAGGATCATGGAGTGGTAGAAAACACTCATGCAGAGTTATCCACCAGAAATGGTAGAAGGCACACCATGAAAGCTAATAGATTGAAACTTGATGCGGCATAGCATGTAGGAGCACCTACTTCACTGTGCAGACATAATAGTCTCCGAACAGGTTTACTGGATACATGGCTCTTATGAGAAAATGTATTGTGATAGAACCATCCTCCTTTGAGGAAGTAGTGAAATTTTTTTTTTGGGTTGACACTATGGTTGAGGAGTATGACTCCATTGTCAATAATAGTGCATGGGAAGTTGTCCCAAGACTGTTCAGAAAACCAGTGGTTGGATCTAGATGGATCTATAAGGTGAAGCAGGAAAAATATGGGAGTGTGGAGAAGTATAAGGCTAGATTTGTAACCTAAGGATTCTCACAAGTTGAGGGGATTTACTATGAGGATAATTTAGCACCGGTTGCGAGATACTCATTGATTAGATCTATCCTTCCACTCTCAACGCAGATGGGGTGGCAGATACATCATATGGATGTGAAAAATTCATTTCTCAATGGAGTTATTGAGAAAGAAGTGTACATAGAGCAGCCAGAAGGTTTTGAGATCTTTGACAGTGAGTCACATGTGTGTCGACTCAAGAGAGAACTGTATGGGCTAAAGCAAGCACCTCGTGCTTGGTACACTTAGATTGACGGTTATTTGACTGGGTTGGGCTTCATCAAAAGTGAAGCGAATGCAAACTTGTACCAAATTGTGGTTGATGGTAAGCTCTTGATTGTTGTTCTTTATGTTGATGACCTAATTTTGATAGGTAATGAGAAACTGATAAATTATTGCAAGGGAGTTCGAAATGAAGGACATGGGAATCCTTCACTATTTCCTTGGTTTGGAAATATGGTAGCGGGATGGTGAGCTATTTGTTTCTCAAGGAAAGTATGCCAAAGAGATTTTGAGTAAGTTTCACATGGAGACCTGTAAACCCATGGAGACTCCTCTTCTAGGAAACTGGAGGAAGGAGGATGTTATTTCAGGAGAAGTAGTGGATGCTACTGTTTACAGGTAGCTAGTGGGTTCACTGATGTACTTAGTGAACACCGGACTAGACATTTGCTATGCAGTTAACCAACTGAGTCAAGCTATGGTTAAGCTGACTGAGCTATTTTGGAAGGCAGGGAAGCATGTCTTGAGATATCTTAGGGGCACTACAGAGTATGGATTATGGTACATATAGACAGAGGGAGTGAAGCTTTAAGGCCTCACTGTTGTAGATTGGGTAGGAAGTCCATCAAATAAAAAGAGCACATAAGGGGGGATCTTCAACATAGGATCGACAACAATTTCTTGGTACATCAGGAAGCAGAGATCTATGGCACTCAGTTAAGCCAAGGAAGAGTACATGGAAACAATTCAGGCTGCATGTGAGGCCATCTGGATGAGGAAGATTCTGGTTAGTTTTTTTAGTTCTCAGATGGATTTGACGGTGATACATTGTGATAACCAAAGTTGCATTAAAATCTTGGTTAATCTGGTATTCCATGATAGGTCCAAGCACATAGACATCTGGTACCACCATATCAGAGATTGTGTTCAGAGGCGCATTATGTGACTTCAGTACATTCTCACGGAAGATCAGGATGAAGATATTCTAACGAAGGCGCTAGCCAGGAGAAAATTTTAATACCATAGATGCAAGATCAGGGTGGCAGATAATCCCTTTCTTGTTGAGAGGGAGTGTTTAAAATTCAACAAGAATGTGTGTCTAATTTAATTTTCCCTTAACTAAATTGGACAATAAAATGTAATCTTATCTCATAATCACTTGTAATAGTTAACTAAGTGTGGTAAACTCAGTTAGCTCATGAATTTTGATTTGAGGGTGGTTGGTGAGGCATGCAGAGTGATTCTATTCGTTATGGAGTTCGAGTTGCAGTTAGTGCATTAGTTTAATGCATGAGAAATCAGTTAACTTAATTTATTGAGTTAAAGTCAGTTGAACAAGTTGTAATTGTTTGTTGCACTAGTGAAAGATCAAGTGAATGAAATCATATTTAATTCACATGCAGCGATCTGCCATGCAACTGATGATTTACTATTAATATATGCATTCATGTCAGTTTCAGTGGAGACCCATTTGAGACAAAGGTTAAAGGGATGTTAACTATCAGTTGTATCATTAGTAGGTTTCCTGCATGCAACAAGACATCCATTGGATTGCCCATGAGAATTATGCATTTTGGAAGGTTGAAATTCCTAAAGAATAGGGATTGCATTCCACATGAATTTTGCAAGCAAGGTAGGTTGATTAGAGGTAGGAAATTGGCTAAGTGTTGACCGATTTTGTCTGGGTTAGTGTGAGACAATTGTGAGAGTGCAGAAGACTCTTGTGAGAAGAGTGCATTGTAATTGTTTCATGATTCGATGGTTAATATACAATAGAAGATATAGGGGTTTTGAGAAGAAAGCTTTCCCCGAGAAAATATTTGTGTTGTGGTTTGATTTGCTTCTTTCTTTACTTGTTGTGATTGGCGATCGTGTTTATTTTCTGCAATTTATTTGTAGAAGGATTTAGTATCTATATTTAGTACATTTCTTGATTGGATTGAATTCATTGATATACATATTTTTGTATAATTTCTACACATAACAAGCATAGGTACAATGATAAGGTCATTCAGAGTAGAAGATTTGAAGAAAATGTACCACATTCCAGACCCTCAAAAGGTGTATGATAAAGATTTGTTAGCACAATTCACAACGGAAAATAAATTGCAGTATGATCCCATAAAGAAATGGATGAGTAACCCTAACAAGCATAAGCATGATGATAAGGGTATGTATTCCACTGCTTCACTTGTTGGTGCCTACGGTTATATTCTAGCTATGATTTCTAGACTTTTTGGCTAATCCAATACAAATAAATTCTCTTTTGAATGGGTTCCCCTTATGGATGTTGTCACTGACTCCTATATCATGGATTGGGGAACCATTTTGTCAAATAACATTGCTACCCAGATTCTTGAATACATAAAAAATTGTTATGTTTAATCTAATATCCTTCCTCCATTTTATATGAGTGCCTACATTATGGATGTAGTTTATTTTACATCATATTTTCGAACCATGGGTTGGAAATGGACTATCCAAGACCCCACTCCCATTCATGTTTATCATATTATTATATGGGAATCAAAATATGAAACCGATGTCTACAAGATCTTCCACGGAGTTATGCTCCCACTGTTTCAAGCTGTGTTTGATGAAAAGCCCCTAGATTGTCAAAAGAAGCTCAAGAAGACTTCACATCCATTGCAAAATGGTTTGGGGAAGAGTTATTCACTTATGTCAGAGTTTTTGGAAACTTAGCCCGACCACATTTCCTACCATTATATGTTCCAGATAAACTTCCTATAAGAGAAATTACTTATCAGATAGTGGGCCATGGATTGACCAAACTTTTAAAAGAAGAAAAGAAAGCTTCATGGTTGTCCTTTCCTATTTACTATTGTTTCTATGCATTAAAAAATTTCAAACATATCGGGTTAGAAATTAACCAAACCCAATGTTTGAAATTATTTACAATTTCTAACCGGAAATATGATCCAGACCAAGTTACATTAAATTTCACAACTTAAGTGAAAATTGGGCCATTTTCCCATGAAAATGATGATTTTTATGACTTGTTTGAGTCAGTTGATACTTATTCAACAGTGGAGAAATTGGCAGCATCACGCCTTAATCCTCAACAACTAGAAAAGTTCAAGAAATACAGGAATAGAAGGTTGGAAGCTATTCCTATAAATATTCTGTAGGTATCCCAACCTATCTCATAGAAAGAATAACAAACACAAGAATAAAAGAAACAAAAATAATAGGGAGAAGAACATCCCCCTAAGGATACTGAAGTCCTTAGTGGAACAAAAGAAGATAAGTCTACTGGAACGCAAACCAAAGATCCATTGTTTTCAAGTGACTTAGATGAAGTCTAGAAAGATTTTGATCAACATTTTAAGGGAGACCAAGAAGTGGTTATCATTGATCATCAAGAAAAAGTGGAAACACCTCATCGTAAAACTCAGAACCTGTTTATTGATGGGTCAACTGAAAAATCTGTTAGCACAGAAGAAGTTGAATTTATCCCGGCCTACCCAACGTCATAAATTGTGTTGAAAATCAAGGAAATACCTCATTTGGATATATTTTACAGCCCAAAACATAAGGCTGTCATGAGCAGGTAGAAGAAGAGGAGAATAAAAAAACAATCGCGGGCTCTTGTTCCTGGGGATTTTTCTATGGAAATAGTTTGGAAGGACCCACAAGTAGATCCATCTCAGGATCTAACACGGTTAACTCAGTTTTCAGGTGCATATGCATCTGCCACCATTAACAAAGCCACTAAAGTTCAAAAATTACTCAAAGAGAAGGATGAAAGAATCCTTAAATTAGAACAAGAATTGCTAGCAAAGAAGCAAAGCATTAATCAAAATTTACAAGCACAAGTGTGACAGCTCCAACAGAGCTTGAATCAACTAAAGATACAACACCAATATGATGTTAGTGCTAAAGATTCTCAGATACACCAACTGCAATTCACAGTTGAAAAGTTGAAAGATAATCCTAAAGTGGGTGAATTTAAAAAGGAAGATTTAGAACTAAATACTCTGTTAGCCCAGCAACAAGTTGTTTTCTCTCAAAAACTATCTAGCATAATTGAAATGTGTGAAAAAATTGATTCAATGATTAATCGAATAGCTTACTAGAGGATCAGCTTTGATGAAATTGATGATAAATTCTCCCAATATGTCACCTTGAAAGATACTATTGAAGACCAAAAGGTCAATCTTCCCAAGATTGAAGAATCTAAAAAATAAATCTTATTCATTTATTGGGACATATAGTTAAAGAAAGTTGAAAGAGAAATTTGCAGAGCTATGGATTTTTCCAACAACATTGTTGAAACAATTAGCCAAAAATTCGTTGCTGCTAATCTGACTGATAAATTCCCCCCCCAGTTCTATACCTGTTGTAAAATATTTTATAAGAAAATGGAAGGAAATGTTCAAGATGAAGGAAGAAATCATAAAAAAATTGGGTAAGCTAGATTGGGACAAGTGTTGGATGCACTTGGTCAGCCACATAGCCAATGGATAATGTTGCATTGTCTAACCGACACTTCCTCTTACATTATGCCTCCACTATCAGATGTGGTCCACATAGGACATCTTCATGTTAGTTCAAACCAACCTCCTAAGATTCAACCTATGATCTTCATCCTTCAACTCAAAGAACGAATGGCAAAAGAGACAGCAATGCAATCCTGAAGCGACTCATCCCACCAAAATCTGTTTTTGTTTTTATTTCACTTAATTTAAGGAGAGTTGTTTAAACCTCCTTAGATATTCATGTATTTTCTATTTTTTTACTTTTATTTTATTATATAAACCCTTTCATGTCTTTAAAGAAAGTGTCCTGAACTTTTGAAAATAAGACCTTACAGAAGTTGCAATTTTGTACTCTTAAAGTTTTTCTTAATAGAAAAGGTTGGAATAGAGATTGTTTTTCAAATGAGCATAGTTAGCATATATATAGTTTGTGTTGATGTTCTATCTCAAATGAGAAATAGTTAAATTTCCTGATGATGTTTTGTTATATGTATATTTTTAACACAATCTAGCATTAATTCACTTCTGAACATGTTTGATTGCCATTTTTTATACATATACAATACATGCAATAATATATGTGATATATACTTAATCAATTGATTTGATTAAATATTTAATCAAATCAATTGTCTTAATTGTTTTGCATTTCTCTAAGTGTTTGATAAATCTTCATTTTCATTCACTTATAGATCATATTTTTAAATCGCATATAACAGAGAGATAATTCATCCTGGGATAGAGATATGTATATACATATTTTATTTAAAGTTGTTTTCACTCTCATTCACCAAGTCACAATCAGTTAAAATACCACCCATCCACTCAATTATATTTGATTGGGAAATTGGTCCCATAAATCCAGTCAAAGCCAATATCTCAAACGGATAAGGGACAATTTTTTAAGTCCATGGCTGGGTGGTTTTCCCTGATGTTGTTGCAGTGAATTTCGAGGCATCAACAGATTTCCATGTAGCTTTTTAATTGCTTCTATAAATGCAGTATCAACTATACCAACTTTAAAAGGATGAGATAATGCACAAAAGTGTGCATAATTGGTAAGTTTATCAACTAGCACCATGATGAAACTATTACCTTCAGACTTAGGTAAACCTATGATAAAATCCACTAAGGCCTCCTCACAATACTGACTTGGAATGACTAACGGTTGTAACAAACCTGGGGTCTTAATTTTCACAACTTTATTTTGTTGGAAAACTAAACATTTTGCCATAAACTTTTGAATATCAAATTTAAGGCTATCCCAAAAAATTCCTTATTGACCCTATGGTAAGTTATTAAAAATCGCGAGTTCCCCCCTAAGGAAGAGGTGTGTGATTCCAAAAGAACTTTTTGTTTGAGTTGAGAATTATTACATACATATAAGTGATCTTTGTACCATAATGAGTCATTTTTCTAGATAAATGTATTAAATGTATTAGGATCTTGCTGCAACTTTTGAATGAGTGTCCACACCTCTTCACCATTCTTCCATTCCTCCCTTGCTTCAATTTTCCAATTAGGTTGGATAATAGAAATTTCATAAGCAAGTCTTCCACATCCTCATCCCTTCTTGAGAGTGCATATGAAAAAACATTTTTCTTCCCATTTTTGTAGATGATTTAAAACTCATAAACGAACATCTTAGTGACCCATTTTTGTTTCTCTTCTGAATATAATCTTTGCTCCAAAAAATATTTAAGATTATCATGATCTATTTTTACCTTGAAGTGTCTTCCCATTAAGTAATGGTGCCATTACTTTAGGGTATGCAGTATTTCCAACATTTCCTTCTTATAAATAGGTTTGTGAAAATACTTTCCCTTGATTGGACTACTTTCAAAAGCAACATGTCTTCGTATTTGCATTAAAACAACACCAATTCCATTTCTTGGAGCATCACATTCAACATAAAGGTTTTCATGAAGTCTGATGTAGATAAAACCGAATCTTTTCACATTACCTCTTTAAGATGTTCAAAGGACTTAGTTTCTTATAAAGTCCAAAAAAATGAATCTTTATTCAGTAATGTTGTTAGAGGTGTTGTAATTTTCCCATAATTATTAAAAAAGTTACGATAATATTCTGTCAACCCAAGAAATCCTCTAAGGTGATTTATGGTTGTGGGGATTTTCCATTCCTTGATGGTTTAAATTTTTCTCAGATCTACCTTGAAACTCTCATGACATACAATATGACCCAAATAAATATGTATTTCCTAGATTCTCCTGATCTAAAAATTATATGCCACTATTAAATACATAATGGCTTCTACAAAATCTTTGTGGAATTTGAAACACAATCGCCAATAAAAATATCATGAAGAAATATCAATCACACATAACACAGATAATTTACTGGGAAAGCATAGTGCTAAAAACCCCACTATCTTATATTATGTATTATATCATGGATCATGAAACAATTACATACAAAGCTCCAATCCAAGAGCTCTCAGTACATGAGCTAACTATCTCACTCTATCATACAAAAATTGGCAAGTTCCTTAGCCAATTCACTGTCTCCAAATAGCCTGCCTCCACTGCACAATCCCTGATGGTCAAGAACCTCTGAATGAATTATTTCTTGTATGCCTTGACTACGCAATCCTCATAGGCACATCCAATGTGTGTGTGGTTTCATGTGTGCAACTAATAATGTCGCAACTGATAGTCAATCTGTCCCTTTCACCTACATCTCAACTCAATCTCCACTGGATCTGACATGCATGTAGTTAATAGTAGTAAATCTTCAGTTTCATGTGAGACCATTGATTGTGAATTAATTAATAATTAATTCACTTGATCTTTCACTAGTGTATCTTCAGTTACAACTAGCACAACTGAGTTTAACTCACTTAACTGAGTTCAACTACTTTACAACTTTCATAACTTCACTTCTAACTCTATTACAACTTCAAATCATTCAGTTACAACTAAGTCCACTTGCATGTCCCACCAACCAACCTCTTAACTCGAAATTCCTATAGCTAATTGATTTGCCACTTCAGTTAACTATTTCCAAGTTCTTATTGAGAGCAGATTATTGTTTATTGTCCAACTAATATTAAGGGAAAATAATAGTTGACATGCATCTATAAATAGACATGCAATCTATAGATAGAACTTGCACATACATCTATAAATAGAATTTTCTCATGCATCTATACATATACATCCACCTAAAAATAGCCTGTGTGGGCCCCACCTAGTGTAGGTGCCTAATTTTCACTAGGATCAAGGATGTTGTTTCCGGATGCCAATTTCATTGTTTCTTGTTGCAAAATTCAAAAAATATTTCACCTCATGTACCCCAAAGAAACATTTGGAGGTTTTTGCATACAAATGTTTCTCCTCCAATAGTTTGAGCACCATGTTAACATGTTGAACATGATACTTACAAGACTTGTTGTAGATTAATATATCATAAAAAAATACTAACATGCATTTTCTAAGAAGGGGTTTGAAAATGGAACTCATCAAACCTTGAAATGTGGAAGTTGCATTAGTAAGGAAAAAAGGCATGGCCAAAAATTCATAATCTCCTTCCTAAGTTTTGAATGTTTCTTTTAGAATGTCTTAAGTCTTCATTCTAATTTGATAATATCCCGAAATAAAATCTAACTTGGTGAAGTAAATTTCTCAATGTAATTCATCCAACAATTCATCAATGACATGAATAGGAAATTTATCTTTAATAGTGAGCTTTTTGACCTCCCTATAATCTGAACACATACGCCATGATTCATCCTTCTTGTGTACCAGTACTACTGGAGCAAAGACAAAACTTTGAATAGGTTGAATTATACCAACCTCTATCATTTCTACAACCCTATGTTCAATTTCACTTTTTTTGGCATAGGTATATTTGTAAGATATAATGTTTGGAGGAACGCTTCCTGAAATGAAGTGAATAGCATGATCATGATCAGGAATAAGTGGGGGGCCTTTGGGAGTCTCAAATACCTTGAGATGTGTTAGGGTCCTCTAATAATAGGGTTCATAAATTTTGAATTGACTTTGATAGTCTTGTAAATATGTACATACATTTCTTTCTGCAAGTTGTTTTCCCATACTTTGAAAAAATGAAAAATAATAAAAAAGCCAAAAAGAGGGTAAAAAGTCCTAAAAGAAAGATCAAAGGACTTAGAAAAATATAAACCCCAAAATAAACATAAATAAGACATGAAAGTGAGAAAATCCAAATGCCACAACCTTTACTTTTACTACAAGAATAATGATTATCTGCAGTGTGTCAATAAATGCCATAATCCATGGTCAGTTAAACAGTTTAATCTTAACTTTTCATACTTTCAATTTCATGTTTTTAGATAAAAAATAAAGATTTTTCAAACAGTTTAAACTTGAAAAACTAGTAGATAGGTAGAGAATAATGAGGAACTCAACAGTTTAATTTGAGCCCTCAGATGAAATAAGGTAGATTTAGATAGTTTTATGCTTTGAAAGAAATTTTTTTTAAGGTTGCAAGCCTAAATGCACCTACAAAATGAAGAAAAAAAGATAGAAATAAAGTTGGGTAGGTAGAAAGCAGTTGAGAAATCATGTAATAAAGCATCATCGGGAAAAATCACTAATTTCCCCTCCCCTACAAGTATTCAGTATTCTAAACTATCAGTCAAAAAGGCTCAGAGCATTTCTCTGAATTTTTTTGGGACCGGACCCAAGGCTTGATGACTAGTTAGTTGAAAATATTGAGTTCCTACCTTAAACCTACATTTATCAGTATTTACCCCTCATTCATACATCTTAAATCCCTTTTTTCCTAAGTAAAACACATTTTTTACTTAGTAAAATTGTAAACCTAAAATAATTAACTTCATTCCTTCCAAAAAAAACATTTGTAAAACCCTCAAAATGCATTTATCCTAAGTATAAGTGAAATAATATTAAAATATGAGCAATGCTTTATTTTTTACACTTTACTTAGATATTAATATGTATTTTATGACCATTACCCTACCATTTTTCATATTAACACCTAACTTAGTGTATTAAAACCCTAACTACACCCTCCCGTAGTTATTAATACCCTTATATTAAAATAAACTCCCAAAAACCCACTATTTTAAACTTTAGACCAAGGTTAAATATCCCCATGTGTGTAAAATAAAAACCCCACCCTACAAACCCCTTGGTCTAAACCTATCTCTATTTAAATACCTTGGCCCTATAGTTTGAAAATTATTCAAAGGTTGATTAAACTATATAATATAAATATTATCACGCTTGCATATAGAATTTGAAACATTTCACAACTGTTTTAAATAAAAAACATTACTCCTCACCCATTTTCATAAAGTCGAAGGTATAAACTTTATTTAAAAAATATTTTTATAAATTTTAAAGTCATTTATCCCATCGCATATATAAAAGCCTGGTCCCACCTCCCATTCTGACGCAACTTCCAAAAAAATCTGGACCCTTCGCATCGAGACCCCAGATCCTATAGAAATTATAGGCACTAAGCATGCATATGTCCAAGATCCACCTGATCTCACACTATTTAACTTTATGCAAGATACTGAATCTATTCCACTTGTTAATCTTTTGCGGAAAAATTAATTGCACACACATGTGAAGTATAAACAAAAATATTCAATCGCACATAACACAGTTTTTAACCGGGAAAGCCTGAAGCTGAAAACCCCAACTATATATTATGTAACATGGAGATCATATGACAATCTCATACAAAGCATACAAAGCTTATCACAAGCTCTCAGTACAGTACAATCGTCATACACTAATCAGGACCAATCTTGCAAATCCATGCACCGATCTTTGCCTCCTGCTAGCCTGCCTCCACTGCGCAATCCAAGCTGATTACAAAGACCAATTCAATGTAATCCCACTCTCATTGACTGCGTTATTATCATTGGCAACTCCAATGTATATGTAGATGCAATTCATGCATCACTAGTAGTCACAACAGATAGTCTATCTTGCCCTTTCACCTATCTCTCCACCGGTCTCCACTGAAACTGCCATGCACTGTAGTTAACTGATGTATTGTTCAGTTGATTAATGAGTTATTATTTGTGAATTAATTAACTAATTAATTCACTCCACTCTCACTAGTGTATCATTCAGTTAGACTAGATACAACTAGCTCAACTGAGTCTAACTGAGTTAAACTAAATACAACTCCATAAACACTGCTATCGATGAAATAGGTAACCTGACCTGAAAACGAGAACTCTAGCCCAAAAAGACTCAAAAAACATGAAAGAACACCCCAAAAACAAAAAAAAGTGTATTCCAGAACGCACTTGGTTTTTTTTGAAGGTCAAATTTCAACATTTTATAAAATTATGCTAAAAACAAAATTGTTTCTTGAAAACACCCTCAAAACAAAACCAGTTGACGCTGGAATAACCAAAAAAAAATTAATTGTCATATTTTTGACATTTTAAAAAATAGAAATAACATTCTTTAATTTTTAAAATTCAAACATTAAAAAAAAAACCTAAAATTTAAGAAAAAAAAAAAATTTAAAAAAAAAAAACATTTTAAAGCTTAAAATTTAAAAATATATAGGAATAAAAAAATAAAAACAAAAACAAAATAAACATTTTAATTCAAACATTAAAAAAAACCTAAAATTTAAGAAAAAAATTAAAAATTAAAAAATAAAAAAAAACTTAAAGATTAAAATTTCAAAATATATAGAAATAAAAAAATTAAAAAAAAAACAAAATAAAAATATTAAATTAAAAAGAAAAACAAGTTAAAAAAAAGAAAGAAATTATAAAAAATAAAATATAGAAATTAAATTTAAAAAAGAAAAAGAAAATGTTTATTAAATTAAAAAAAAAATTAAATTTAAAGAAATATATTAAATTTTAATAAATTTAAAACTTAAAAAAAAGAAAAAAAAAAAAAAAAACATTATTTAAATTAAAAGTAAAAAAATGAAAAATTAATTAAAAATAAAAAATGAAAAATAAAATACAATAAAAATATTAAATTTAAAAAAATATATATTAAAAAACAAATAGATTTTAAAAAATAAATTGAATTTAAATTATAATATATATATATATATATATATATATATATATATATATATATATATGAACTTAAATTAAAAATATATATATATTAGATTTTATTAAATTAAAAAAAAAATGTTAATATTAAAATAACAAATTAAATTTAAAAAAAAAAAAAAATTTAATAAATAAATGAATAAACAAATAAATTTTAAAATAAAAAATGAATTTTATATATATATATATATATATAATTAAAATTAAAATAAAATAAAAATTGTTAAAATAAAAAGTTAAAAAACTTTAAAAATCAATTAAAATTGAAAAATTGAAAAAAATATATTAAATAAAAAATAAAATAAAAAACAAATTAATTTGAAAATATTAAGTTTAATTTAAAAAACAAAATCTAATTTTAAATACACAATTTTAATTGAAATAAAAAAAAATATAAAAATTTTATGTAATTAAAAAAATAATAATAACAAATTAAAAAATTAAAAAAATATATATATTAAATTCAAATAAATTTAAAAAAAAAAACAAAATTTACTAAATTTTAAAAAATTAAATGAAAAAACTAAACATAAAATTTAATAATAATAAAAAAATATGAAAAAAAAAAGCAATTAAATTATAAAAAAATACAAAATTTAATAAAAATTATTAACAAAATTTAAATATATATATATATATATATTGAATTTAAAAAAAAAAAATTTAAAATTAAAAATCAAATTTAAAATTTAAAATATATATATATATATATATATATTGATTGTGGTGGCGCCGCTAATCGGCCTCTCGCCCAGGTGGCGGCGGAGGTCAGCTGTTGGGCGGGAGGTCGATTCCCTGAATCGCCCTCCCGCGGCGGGAGGGCAATTCCCGGAATCGACCTCTCGCCCAGGTCGCGACGGAGGGCAGCTGTTGGGCGAGCGGGGGACTGCATGCAGCCTCCCCGCCTGCCCAGCAGCTAGCCTTCGCCGCCACATGGGCGGGAGGCCAATTAGTGGCACCACCACAATAAAATAAAAAATAAAAAAAAATAAATAAATAAATAAAATAAAAAATAAAAATAAAAATAATTAATTTTTAATATTATTTTTTTTAATTTTTTTTTTTAAATTCAAAAAATTTAAAATTATTTTTTCTTAATTCAAATTTTTTATTTTAAATTTAATTTGTTTTTTTTTTTTTTTTGTTTTTTTTTTTTTTAAATTTAATATTTTAGATTAATTATTTTTTTAAATTTAAAATTTATTTATTAAATTTATTAAATTTTCATTTAATTTAATTTTTTTTTAATCTTTTAGTTTATTTAGTTTTTCATTTTTTAAATTTATAAATTGTTTCATTTAAAAAAACAAAACAGTAAATTTATGGATATTTGTTTTTTAATTATTTGCACGTGGTTTTTTTCATTTTTTTTTTGTTTTTTAATGATAGTTTTTTTATTTTAATTCTTTTATTTTAATTTTCTTTTTCAATTTTCAATTTTTTTTTTTCTATTTGTCTTTTTGTTAATTTTAAAATTTGTATTTTTTTTCTTCTTATTATTATTTTTTTAATTTAAATTTTTTAATTTAATTTTTTCATTTTTGTATTTTAATTTTTTTATCTAAATTTTAATTTTGTAATTTAAATTATTTTTAAATTTTCTATTTTATTTTATTTTTTTAATTATATGGTTTTTTTTAATAACTTGGAAAAAAATGTTTTTGATGTTTTTTTTTTTGGGGTTAATTTTTGTTTTTTTTCTTTAAATTATGTGTTTTTTTTTCAAATTTTGTCATTTCTTTTGATATAATTTTCGAATTTTTTTGTTTTTTTTTTTCGTTTTATTTATTTATTTTTGTTTAATTTTTTTTTAACGAGTTAATTTTGTTTTTTTTACATTTTTATTGGTTTTTTTATTGTTTATATATATATATATATATATATATATATATATATATATATCTAAGTTTTGTGTTTTATTACCAATATGAAAATCACCACTCTAAAAAAAAGGTTTGATGCTACATCAATACGTTTCAAAATTAGCATGAAAATCACCGCTCTAAAAAAAAAGTTGATGCTGCATCAATACGTTTTAAAATTAGCATGAAAATCACTAACATTTTAAAACAAATATTCATACTTCATAAATAAAAATATTATGTCCAAAACAAGCAAAAAATATGATTCGTGACTACCACTTTCTTAAATTCTGTGCTTTTATGCTACCACTGCTACCAAAAAGAGACATAAGGTTACCTATTTCACTTGCATTGTTCATAAATTCGCAAGGTCCAACCGTGTCATAATCCCCACCACTCTGATTGTTCTAACCGAGTCCTCCATGCATGAACTCCAGTAAACCCTTAGGAATTGTGTAATTCCTTCACACTGATGTGCTACATCTGTGGTAATCAATCGAAGTTCAAGCATGAGAATAAGCGAGCTGAAGTTGATTATTTTTAAGAGCTAATAATAATCGACATGCATCTATTTTTAGATCTAATATCTATAAATAGACTTCGCCTAATATTCTAAAAATATAATTTCATATATTTTCCACATTTGACCAACCATCTAAAAATAACATCCTGCAACTTATAGAATATGCTCACCATGTCTAAAAATATACATACACCTAAAAATAGCCCTCGTGGGGGCCTCACCTAGTTTAGGTGATTATTTTAACTAGATTAAGGATGATGTTTCAGGATGCCTCCCTTCACTGCTTTCTTGTTGCAAACTTCAACACTCCCTCTCAACAAGAAAGGAATGTCTTTGCATGCAACATGCAACTCCATGCATTCGACCTGCAACCTTTTCAAGCAACACTTCCGAAACTGAAAGGCTCCAAACAACTCAATCAGTCTAATGCATCTATCATCAAATTCTTCGACTTTTGCTGTTACCAACTGCACATGTCTTTAGGAACCACTGTGCTGTTGAAATTTGCACCCATGCACTCTGCACTTGCTGTCAACTCTGAATTGCACTCCAATATCTGACAATTTCACTTTGATCTACCTACATCAATCCAACTAATCATGCTACTATTGCTCTATGGGCACCTCGTAGCCAGGTTCAATTCATGAGATCCACACCATCTCCATGAATCCTGCCTAGAAATTTCCTCTTGGGATTAATCATGCATGTCGCCCCACCTCTCACCTAGTGGTATAGTTGCATGCACTCCCTCTGCCCATCTGGCACAAAATTTCTCTGCATGAGTGGTTGCTCCCACTCCATGATCCTCATCTTGTGGCTGCTCCACATCCCGAGGTTCACTCTTACCTGCATGCAAATCTTGCTCCCTCTCAAGCTTCAATTGCAAGTCTTTCTTACACTTCCCAATAGTAGGAAGCTCCGTAGAAATCCCATCTACATCAAATCTATAAAGATTCTTCTTCATTTTTATTTTCTGAGCTTGTCTTTAAGCGCCAACTTCCTTTGGTCGCTTCTGCTTTGGAACAAATCTGTCAAAGCCTTCCACATAGCATATGGAGTGGCTTTCCCATGAAGGCTTGAGATAATATGGTCTCTCACACCTTCCAATAGAATCCTCCTCATCCTTGCTACTTTCTTTTGCCATGCGTCAAGTACTGTAGCATCTGTCAAAGTAGGCTTAGGAACATCTCTCTCGATGAATTCCTTCAAGCCATTATCTTCAAGCACCGTCTCCATCATGCCCTTCCAGGCTATGTAGTTAAATTTTCCCTCAAGTGCATACTCCAACTGCAACCCATTGAAAGACATTTCAATGTATACTCAACTGTCGCACTAAGAAACTCCTGCAGCAAATTCGAATTGTCCACCAACACAAACTCACTTCACAATTGCAATATTCAATCAACAATTCTCTGATACCATGTAGAAATTATATGCACTAAGCATGCATATGTCCAAGATCCACCTGATCTCACACTATTTAACTTTATTCAAGATAAATCTATTCCACTTGTTAATCTTTTGCGGAAAAATTAATTGCACACACATGTGAAGCATAAACAAAATTTATCAATCGCACATAACACAGTTTTTAACCGGGGAAGCCTGAAGCTGAAAAACCCAACTATATATTATATAACATGGAGATCATATGAAAATCTCATACAAGGCATACAAAGCTTATCACAAGCTCTCAGTACAATACAATCGTCATACACTAATCAAGACCAATCTTGCAAATCCATGCACCGATCTTTGCCTCCTACTAGCCTGCCTCCACTACACAATCCAAGCTGATTACAAAGACCAATTCAATGTAATCCCACTCTCTTTGACTGCGTTATTATCATTGGAAACTCCAATGTATATGTAGATGCAATTCATGCATCACTAGTAGTCACAACAGATAGTCTATCTTTCCCTTTCACCTATCTCTCCACTGGTCTCCACTGAAATAGCCATGCACTGTAGTTAACTGATGTATTCTTTAGTTGATTAATGAGTTATTATTTGTGAATTAATTCACTCCACTCTCACTAGTGTATCATTAAGTTAGACTAGATACAACTAGCTCAACTGAGTCTAACTGAGTTAAACTAAATACAACTCCATAACTACTTCTTCCAATTGTGTCATAACTCTGCCACTTGAGTTCTAACAGAGTCCTCCATGCATTAGCTCTATTAAACCCTTAGGAATTGCATAATTCCTTCTGTCAGCTGATGTGCCACATCTGTGCACTGAACTGAAGTGCTCCAAGAGAATAAGTTGTTGTTTAGAGTTTGATTATTATTAAGAGCTAATAATAATCGACATGCATCTATTTTTAGATCAGCGATCTATAAATAGACTTCGCTCAATCTTCTAAAAATAGAATCTCATCTATTTTTCACATTTTACCAACCATCTACAAATAGCCTCCTGCTACATATAGAATATGCTCACCATGTCTAAAAATAGACATACACCTAAAAATAGCCTATGTGGGCCCCACCTAGTTTAGGTGATCATTTTCCAACTAGGATCAAGGATGATGTTTTAGGATGCCTCCTTCATTGTTTCTTGTTGCAAACTTCAACATATCTGACAGCGGATATCCAATATCGCGTGGAAAAGATGCGCAAGTATCCAAACTCCAAACCTGCGCAAAATGGATGTTTTCACAGTTACCTCTCTCCTCCATGTGGCCTTTCCTCACTGGATCATGTGGGTTAAGCCCAATACTGCTTACCACCAAAAATATGTGCAATAACAACTAGTTTTTAATCTATTTGAACTCCGAAACCACTGTCCCCGCCGATGCGACCTGCATTCAATGCCAGATTAATACAACCAAAATGCATATTAAACCTTAGAAATGCATTCAATTTCATACCCTTCTTGCGCGTTTAACCTAAACCCTCTGCATTGCCTTCCCGACTGTAAAAACACTCTTTTTAAGCCATTTTTACGCCGGAAACCTGCAAGATTTACCCAGTAAACCCATGAACATTGTCGAGGAGATTCATATTGCTCGAGATAAGCTACATAAGCCATCAAATCATTTAGAAAACTCTGAAACTATTCAACACCAAATACCTGCAATACAAAAGGTATTTATTTAAAATTTGAACCTGCAATCAATTTGAAAAACCTATAAAGAACAAAAACATACTTGTAGCTTTAGAAATTAATTAAAAGAAACTGCCAAAAAGTCCCAAAAATAAGCCAGACTCTGGAAAAATTTTCCCAAAAACCCTGTTTCTCTGCTATGCTCAATTTTTCAGGAAATTTGTGAGTTTTCATAGTTTAATGATCTATTTCAAACTCTGAAATAAACCAGAAAACCTCTGCAGGGACCCTAAGCCTATGTGATCCTTTTCAAAATATTTTTCAGCCCTATTTCTCAATCAAAGACTCGGGAAACCCTTGTTTTCTGTTTTAAACTAGTTCTAAAGCCTCTAAACCTCTTTGATCGGCCTAATTGGACAGAAAACCCAAAGAAGAGACTATACTTTGGCTGTTTTTTCCATTTAAGCCTATGCTAAAATTAAATTGCTTCTGAAAACTGTATAAACTTGCAGAAGTAGATCAAAATGCCTAAAAAATAGAGTGCAAGCAAGCCTGAAGCTTCTAAAGCACCTAAACCTACCCCTGCCATGACTTCAAACATTGTTATTGTTGTCAATCCTTTACAACCACCTGTTGTTGATATTAAACTAGTTCTAAATCCTCTAGACCTCTTTGACAGGCCTAATTGGATAGAAAACCCAAAGAAGAGACTATACTTTGCCTATTTTTTCCATTTAAGCCTCTGCTAAAATTAAATTTCTTCTGTAAACTATATAAACTTGCAGAAGTATATCAAAATGCCTAAAAAATAGAGTGCAAGCAAGTCGGAAGCTTCTAAAGCACCTAAACCTACCCCTTCCATGACTTCAAACACTGCTATTATTGTCAATCCTTTACAACCACCTATTGTTGGTATTGAACACATTCCCCTAGCTGATACTAATTACAAAATCGCAGATCCCATTGTTGAATTTAATCTGCTAGGTATCCATAAATGGTGTTATGAAAAGTCTTTAGATGATCAAGAAGAAGTCCATATTTGGGAATCCCATTTTCCCAAATATGTTGTCCCATTAACTCACCCTTGTGAGGAGATCATTAGATTGTGTCAGCAGTATTATATTCCAGAGAAAAGAGCCATTGTAAATGCCAATAAAGATGTGATTTTTACCATCACTACAGAATCAATTAACCAGATGTTGTAGCTTCATCACGACCCCCAAGCAGTCCCTTTGTCTATAGAGGCCCTCACCAAGATATATATTGGCCTAGATTTTCCCAAAAGGTTCATGATTTTTCAGACTTTTATGCCTCTGCATGTAGAAATTCCTAAGCTAAATCCTCCATATTCTACTGCTAAATTCCCTAAAGGTTCAAGACATGTGATTTCCATGTTGTCCTTCATCCTTGGATATTTCAGTGATGAACACACAGATGAGTCCATCTTGGGATTCTTATCCACCTTTTCTCCAAGTCAACCACCCTTAGTGATCTTTGATTATGCTAGTTTCATTGCTGATAGTATTCATTATCAATTGACCTATTTTCAAATTGAGGGAGTATTCAGATATACCTCCTACCTTTTCCATATGTTTCTATACTTCCAATCATATAATTTTTCAATTACTCTCCAAAAACTAGACATAGAGGGAAATCCTCTATCTGTCATTTTTTAGACATCCATGCTTAGGAAAGAATGTACAGATTTCAGTTATTCAGAGTTTTTAGAGTTATTTTTACATCCAATGATCAAAATTTTAACCAAGACAGAGCAGCCAAGAGTAAATGAAGAAATCAAAAAGATATTGTGGTTATCAGAGCAAAGTAAAGTTGGTGACTGGTATTTGTATGAGAAATATACTGAGATCAGATTCTTTGGGTTAAACTTGTCACCTTACAAGTTACCCAAACATACTTCAATGAGGATCTTTGCCTTGAAGTATATCAGGTGGATCCTAAACTCTGATTCAATAAATTTCATGGAAACTAATAAGAAGACCCAATTCAAACTTAAGAATCAGATAGGGCCATTTATATGTAATCACAGGGATGCAGAGAAAGAAGCAGCAAATCAGTTATTGGAATATAAATTTGAAGAGATTTTCCCTTGGAACTATGATCCACAAGGGATCTTGAGCAAGCTAAGGGTTAAATGCAAGTTAACACCCTTTATTCATGAAGCTAAACCACAAATAGAAAATTTTTCCAATCAGATTGAATGGATTGAAAACACTTTAATAGATGCATTGAACAAAGGTAATACTAGTCATACCTTAGAGACTGCAAATCAAACAGAGAAGTCCATTAAAAGAGTAAGGAAAAAAGGAGCCTATGTAGCAGAAACTACAACTGAAACCAAGTTTAAGATCATATACAACAAAAGGCCCAAATTAGATTCAACAAGTAAAGGTAAAGTTACAATAGATGTGGAAGAAACAAAACCTTTAAATACCAATACAGATTTTCCAGAGACCAATGTTGACACTGTGATCATCAATGAGCCAACTGCTAAAAACCAGAATGAAGGAGAAATCAATAATGAATATACACACTTAATGGAAAGACAGCAAAGCATGGAAGCCTCTTCCTCACAGGCAGCTAAGGAAAAGGATTTGGATATAAAAGAGAAATATAAGCAAATTAAATTGAAGAATGAAGAGATAAAGAATAACATTTATTCTCAATATCTCAAACAGACTCCTAGTATACAAAATAGGCTCCTTTCTGCTTTTGATTATTCTAATAAAAATCTAATCATGTCAGTGTTGAAGCCCACGGTCAAAACTCCTAAGACAGTGGTTGATTATAAGAAATTTGATTTGGAGGTCCAAACAGATAAAATCCATGCTCTTGATCAAATTGAGTTCCACAGGAAGACTTCAGAGATGCTTTATTCTAATGTCACAAATAAAGCCATGAGTTCTCAAAATCTACAAAACACCATCTCCAACATGCAAGATCAAATGAATATGGACAAAGCCTCATTGTATGCCAAGGATCTAAGGATAAAAGCCTTGGAAGAACTAGTTTTGCAGGTGGGATATGATCCTACCAATATCAAAGCAGCATAATTATTGGTGAAGAAGAAAAATGAAGATATAGCAGCCTTGAGGAAACAGCTCAAACTTCCTCAAAGTGAGCATCCTCAAACAAAAGAAGTCATACATGAATAGACTGAAAAAGATGAAATGATGAATTTAATTATTCAGTTGACAACCCAGGTTAAGGAAATGGAAATACAGATGGACAAACTTGTCTAAGAAAAGGAGATAGCGAAAGAACCAATGATTGCTACAGTCATTCCAATTATCACTGCAGCAGTGCCTTTAACTTTAGGTGAAAAGTTGGCACCCAAAGAACCACTGGCTACTACAGTGCCAGTGACTTCTTTCACAACATCAGCCACTGAATCATCTACAACAGTTGTACAGCCTACAAATGAGGCCAGCAAGATAGTGAAAGAAATGGAAGAGATGTCTTTAAATACAAATGAGATAAACGGGTTGAAAAACATGGTTGAAAATATTTAGAAGTCAAATAAATTAGCTCACGTAAATGCAAAGACACATGAAAAAATGCCAACATACTGAGTGAAGAGTTAAAGAAGTTGCAAAAGGAGTTAACTTTGAAGGATCAGATATCATACATCAAAAATTACCTTTGGAATAATATCATTGAAGCCATCCATGATGTATGGCCTTCAATTCAGGTAATTTTTGAGCACAGAGAGTTATTACTAGCAGCCCAAGCAGAAATTCAAAAAACTCAAACTGATTTGGGTGACAAACCAGAGCAAGTTGTAAGGCTAATTAATTTCCTTAATAACAAAAACAGACAGGAGCTAGAATAACTCAAAATCACAGACATAACTGCAAATATCCTAGAAATTAGGAAAGTCACAACAAAGAGAAATTTGATGAGACAACTTGAAGAAAAGTGTGAAGGTATGAACACTGCCATAACCAGGTTTATGGTTAAGTTCACAAGTTTGAGACAAAAAGGACTACCTGATATCATGGTCATTAATGATAATTTAATGCCTCAGAATGACTATGATAAGAAGATAAGATAATTTTCAAAAGAAAAGGTAAATAAACAAACAGGTCAAGGCATCTCAACGGGAAAAGTGTTACTCAAGAGTTTTGAAGACTTATTATACTTGCAGCATGAGATCAAACACTTGTTTATCATCAAGCCAACCTTTGCTATATATACAGAAGCTGATGAGAATTTTAGGAAATTAAAGAATATTCAAATTCCTAAAAATGAGGATTTACAAGCACTCACAGATTCAATGTGAAGGATAAAAACAAGCAGATGAAAGGAAGACAAAAAATTGTTTTCTAATTTAACAGTCAAAACAGATTTTCTTTACAATAGTAAACAATTTTTAATTATGCTTAAAGAGTATCAGTTTAGTGAGTATCGGTGAATAAAGGGAATCAGATAAAGAGTATTAGACAAGGCAGATCAGATTCCAAAAATATCTAAAAGCCAGCAAGGAGGACACCAAGGCAGCCAACTGCTTCTTATCCTCAAAACAGTTTCTATTTCTTTTGGATAAAATAGGACAACTTGCTGATTTGTTAAGCAACTGTCTCTATTATTATTGTAAAGATATTTTATCTTCTTAAGATAATTCCTAGAAGTCTTCTAGGATAATTTGTAAAACATTATGTATAAATACTTCATCTTTAGAAGTATTTTGTGTGGAATAAAATTGCTAAGATTGTTATAGTTATTTCTTCTTGGACTTCAAAGCTTTTGTGTGTCAAAATTCGAGTAGCAAGGCTGGATAAAAAAAAATTGGCATCATACTTCAGGATTCCTATGATGAGCTATTTAGAGTGAAGTATTTCCTCACTTGTCATTTTTTTCTTTCATTGTTACATGCATCAATTTATGTTTATGCTAAATCTGAATGTATAACTAGGAGCATTACTATAGGGTTTGTTAAAAGCACCATGTTTTTAACTAGTTATCATTTATACGCTTTCCTCTGATTTCCAGTGTAGAGAACCCTTAATTTCTCCCTCTCTCGTTTAACCTCTTCCTACTACTTCCTTTTCCGGATTTAAGGATTCTTAAGTGCCCTTTATCCCGATCATACCATCTCATAAAAACAACTTTCCAATATCTCCAAGGGTTATCTATCTTGCCCTGAAAATATTTGACCTTTTTGTCCTTTATCCCAATCCTGTTTGCTTGATTTTGACTCCATAACCCAATGGACAAATATATTTCCCCCTATCCTTCCTTTCAAGTGATTTTTCCCCACCAAATCTACCAAAAAAAAACCAAATATGCACTTTCATAACTAGCCTAATATTCACAAATTAAAACAAAGTTAAACTTTAAAGAGAGAGCCCTATATGAAACCTAGGAAGGCTAGATCCTAGAGTTTGAAGTTGGTTTGTGGTTACCTCTAGAATTTTTTGACTAAAAAACAAAATCACACAACTTTAGAATTACTAGAGTGATAACATTATTGGCGACCATACTGGGGAACTAACCAATCCTCAGTCATAAAAATAACCTTAAAGGAAATATTTTATTCATCCTTTTACTTTAAGATTGCTTTTATAAGTTGTGCGTTTTGAAAACAGTAATTCTGGCTTCTAGGAAAGTTTATTATACCAGGTCTAACCTAGATCCTAAGCCTGTTGTCATAGTAGACAGCCCAGACCGAATTGGTAAAAAGAAAAAATAGTTAGAAGATTTAGAAGCTGAAGTATCATTAATAAGAGTCAATTCATTACCACAAGAGTTAGTAAGTCTGCAAGATATTTATTTTGATCTAAAATTTGAGCATTCTTTATTTAAAAGTAAATCTGAAATTGATTTGAAAACTATTATCTTAGACCCTGTTTTTATTTCACTCTTGAATACAAAATAGAAAAGTATTACAGTAGATTCTAAATCACGGAAAAGTCAAGATCAGACTAAAATTGAAGAACTTAATGTTACTATTCTCAAAGATATTGATGAAGCTATTGAATTAGCTCAATTTTTGACCTATGCAAACAAACCTCCAGTTTCTTAGTTACATACCACAATAATACCAGCTAGAGATTCATATCTGTATGCTGTTACATCATATATAAATTCCACTACCAACTCATCTACATATCCATTTATCCCTAGATTACCTTTACAACCTAGAGTACTATTTCCGCCACTCACTTCATCCAGTATATTCATTAGCTCACCTTTTGATTTCCTAAACACATCATCCTCATTCCCTAGTAGTTCCATATGCATTCCAGTTTCATTTCCCAACACTTCAACTACAACTTTTAGTTCATCATCTATCATTTCCAGCACAGCTCCAAGCAGTTCTACTTTACCTCCTATCCAAGCTAAGCTTCAAGCTATGGCTACTAGATATGCTCCCCTAGTCTTACCACAACAGCTTCATGACATGCCTCAAGACTATTAGAATAAGATACCACAGTTTGATGCCACAACCCACTATACAGCTCAGCAACATATAAATAAGATTACAGACTTCTTTGAACTCCATGAGATTGTTGATTCAAATGTTCAAATGAGGTTATTTGCACAAACATTGACAGGAGAAGTTAAGAAATGGTTTAGATGTCTTGTTGCTGGTAGTGTAACTGATTTAGCTGTATTTAATAGATTGTTTTTAAATAAATGGGAAAATAAAAATAATCCACTCGAGATATTTTCTGAATTTGATGCCATGAGAAGAGCTTCAAATGAGTCAGTACAAGACTACTGCACTAGCTATAACAGTGTCTACAATTTCATCCTTGCAAATATTAAACCCACCCCTAATAATGTCTTACTCAAATTCCCTGATGGATTTGACATGGACATGGTTTATCAATTGAGGGAAAGAAATGCAGAAACCTTAGAGAGAATGAAAACAGATGTTGTTAGTGTATAAGTAAACATTTTAGCCAGAAAAGCTAGACTAAGAAATGAGAGAAGAGTGACCATTAAAGAAGAGACTTCCAATTTAGACTCAAAAATAGACATGTTAGCTAAAACTTTAGACAGGATGATGGATATATTATAAAATATATAGAGGAGACCTTAGTGGGATTACCAAAAACAAATCAGAAATCCCATTTTAGAAACAACACAAATCCTGGAAAAGCAAAAGAAACAACCCCAGACCAAACAATAAGGCCCCCATTCCAAGAGAACTATGCTGAAAGTTCTCACAATAATGATGATGATGAGGATGCAATAAATCTAATGGGAATAGATGATAATAATACTATCTTTCTCACTCAGGAAGATCAGGAATTATTTGAACTCCAACAAATCAAATTAGATTCAAGTGAATCCTTTGATGATAAACAAGGTTATGATTATGCTATAAATGAAATACACAGTCAGTATAACCTTAGAAATAAGAAAAACAATGAGTATTCTACCAAGAAAACTTCCCAAACTCAGAGTCAGAAAATAGTAGAAGCTCCCAAAACAAAATTTCTGCAAATTCTCCCAAGGGAAAATAAGAAAAACTCTAGTTCTTCCCAAAACATTTCTAGTCCTAAAAATGCATCATGCCCTAAAATTGTTGATACTAATGATGAAATTGCTCAAACTGCAAAAGATTCACATAAATATACTGTTGCTAAAGCTTCTAATTCTGTTAAAACAACAAATTTAGATCCTAAAAAACTTTATGCTGGTCCTAAATTATTAGATTCAAAAACTACTAATTCAAAAACATCTATTGATAATTCTAAGTCTGAAAGAACATCTACTGCTTCACAAACAATCCCTGAAAATAAAGTTAGGAGCAGTAAAACACAAGAAACTCAAACAAAGAATATTAAACCAATTAAAAATAAAAAAATAACTGTATAAAAACAAGACAAACCAACACAAACTACAGTTACTAAAGAAGAATTGATTCAAATTAGTAAATCTCAACCTACATTCAACATACAATCTGAAACTGCAAAGCTAAAAATACCAATTCCTCTGATTGAATTGGTAAAACATGACTTGTATAAATCAACCATAACTGAAACATTAAATATGAATGACAGAGAAGATTCCATAAACCTAAATGATGATCAGCCAGAGTTGATTTTCGGCCCAGTTGTGAATGGAAAACATGCAGATGGAGCAGTCCCTCCATTTTATATCAGTCTTACCATTCATGATCAAATTTTACATAATGCCATGCTAGATTTAGGAGCTTCCCATAATCTAATGCCTAAAGCCATAATGGAAAATCTCAAACTAGAAATCACAGGGCCCTACAATGATTTGTTCTCATTTGATTCTAGTAAAGTTAAATGCCTTGGTTTAAACAAAGATTTGTGTGTAACACTAGTTCAATACCCTGGTAAGAGTATATTAATGGAAATTGTAGTAGCTGATATCCCACCTAAATATGGAATGTTACTTTCTCGCTCATGGGGAGGAAAGTTACAGGGATCTATACAATTGGACATGTCTTATGCTCCTATATCAGTTTTTGGCCAACCTAAAAATTTATATAGGGAAACATTGATGAAGTACATGGTCAGAAGTGTAGAAAGATCTATAAATTACCCAATTTACTCTACACCAACTCACCTCGATTATTTTATCTTATGTAACTCTGAAACTAATGAAATCCAAACTGAACTAATAGAGAAAAAGAAAGCACCAAATAATGATAATATTTTCCATGAATCTCTATGGCATTTAGACTTTGATGGTTCAGTAAATAAGTTAGGAGCAGGAGCAGGAGTTTGGATAACCAACATGGAGACTAATCACTCAGAAGGCCATGCTTTCAAGCTCAATTTCAAATGTACTAATAATATGGCTGAATTAGGGGAATTTTGAGGTCTAAAATGGGCCTCCTAAGGAAATTATAAAATAATAGTGGAAAAAATCAAATAAGATTTGATGACATCATCAAATTTTAGAGGGAAAAATGGAAAAACTACTTTTTCAATTCATATTTTCAACTTATCTCCCAAAGTTTTTACTCAAATTTCGAGCGGGAGTACTCGTTGGATGCGGAATTTAATTCCCCATCCAAAGAGTACCCATGTTGCATACTTTCGATGGGTCCTACTACACGAAAAATGAGAAATACATAAAAAAACGTGATTACAATCACGTTTTTTATGTATTTCTCATTTTTCGTGTAGTAGAGTTCATCAAAAGTATGCAACATGGGTACTCCTTGGATGAGGAATTAAATTTCGCATCCAATGAGTACTCCCGCTTGAAATTTGAGTAAAAATTTTGGGAGATAAGTTGAAAATACGAGTTGAAAAAGTAGTTTTATTATTTTATTATTTTTTAATATTTTTACCCTTTTATTTAAAAAATGGTGAATCATCCCCTATGGTTGACATCATCATCTTGAATCCTATTGGTTGATATAAAGTTTATTTTTCTTGTACATTTTTCTTATGAGGCCCATTTTAGACCTCAAAATTCCCCTAATGAGTATGAAGCCCTCATCCTAGGAATCCAAATCATTAGGAACTCAGGAGGTAAAAGAATATTAATCATGGGAGATTCAGAGTTAATCATAAAAAAAGTAAATGGAGTATATCTCCTGCTTTTATAATCCTAGACTCGGCCCATACAGAGATGCTGTGATAGATTTAACTGATGATTTATTTGAATGTAAGTTTGTTGCTATTCCTAGAAAACAAAATATACAAGCTCGATGTCTAGAAACCTTTGCTAGTACATGCAATTTAACATTCCAACCTAATCACAGATATACTACCGAAGTCAAAAATAGGCCAATAATTCCAGATAACCGTAAGTATTGGCAAATTTTTTCTCAGGATGAACAGATTTACAAGTTTATGAACAATGAAGGTGAATTTCAGAACTGTAAGATAGACATCGATTGTACTATAGATCAAGATTTAGGTTGTGAAATATATTTGAATAACTTAGATGTAAATAGAATAAATTTTGATAAACCAACTAGATTTAGTCAAGCAGATATAGTTATCTTAGAGAAAGTAGAGATTGAAGAGATTATTGATGATGAATCAAACATATTGAATCTTAAGGATAATTTTGTATCCTAAGGTTTAACTCCCTTAGAAGATCTTTTTGACTCAAATGATGTAGCTAGAAAACCCAAATTGGAGCCAGTTAGATCTAATATAGAAGAATGCAATATTGGAACAAAGTTAAAACCCAAAATAATCAAACTTTCCAAAACATTACCTCAACAAGAAAATGAAAAATACATTACTCTTTTAAAGGAATATCAAGATGTTTTTGCCTAGAGTTATGAGGATCTCAAATCCTATGATACCAGCATAATCCAACATAAAATTCCAATAAAAGAAGATCAGAAGGCATTTAAACAAAAGTTGAGAATAATTAACCCTGTTTTATTACCTTTGATAGAAAAAGAAGTGAAAAGAATGTATGATGCACAGATAAGATATTTTGATTGGGTTTCTAACCTAGTTCCAACAAGAAAGAAAACAGGAGAGATTAGATTATGTGTCAACTTTAGGAATATAAACAAAGTTTCCTTGAAAGATAATTACCCTTTACCTAAAATGGATCATATATTACAAAGGGTAGTTGGCTCTTCTAGGATGTTTGTTTTAGATGGTTTTTCAGGATACAACCAGATTTTAGTCCAAAAAGAAGATCAAACCAAAACAGCATTTACTACTCCTTGGGGCACTTTTATGTATGTAAAAATGCCTTTTGGTCTAATGAATGTAGGGGCAACCTTTCA
Organism: Pinus albicaulis; assembly: GCA_034641835.2. Classification (NCBI taxonomy): domain Eukaryota; kingdom Viridiplantae; phylum Streptophyta; class Pinopsida; order Pinales; family Pinaceae; genus Pinus; species Pinus albicaulis. The sequence goes on along the minus strand of CM076580.1, from coordinate 1,731,956,255 downwards.
AAGGGCTATGGACATAGATTTTGCAAAGGAAATACATGATTTCTTAGTAATTTACTTAAATGACATTACTATGTTTTCCAAAGCTGATAATGAACACTTGGATCATCTGAGACAAGTTTTTATTAAATGCAGGAAATTTGGCATCTCTTTAAACCCTAAGAAAAGTTTATTTGGATTATAAGAAGGCATGTTACTTGGACACATAATTTATAAAGAAGGAATCAGAATAGATCCTGCTAGGATAGAAGCAATTCTTAACATCAGTCCACCAAGAAACATCAAAGAATTACAAGCCTTTTTAGGTAAGATAATTTTTTTGAGAAGATTCATATCTAATTTAGCTGAGACAATTAGATAACTAAATAACATGCTTAAAAAATATTAAGTTCTTAAATGGACTATTGAAGCCAAACAGCCATTTGACTCCATCAAACAAGCCTTAACCAAAACTCCAGTCCTAATAAGTCTTGACTTTAAGAAATATTTCATAATTTTTTCATTTGCTTCAGAACACAGCATTGCTGCAGTTTTACTGCAGAAAAATGACCAAGGATTTGAACAACCCATAGCTTTTTTCAGTAAGAACCTTAAAGATGCCCCTTTGAAGTACAACATTATAGAGAAACAAACCCTAGCTTTGGTCAAGGCCATTAAAAACTTCATATTTTATATTCTCTACTCTCATATCATTGCCTATGTCCCAAATTCTGTAGTAAAAGACATTCTTACTCAGGATGGTCCTGATGGAAGAAGAGGTAAGTGGATTGCCACTATCTTAGAATATGACATAGAGATAAAACCCACAAAACTCATCAAAGTTCAAGGATTAGCCAAACTTATGGCTAAATCTAACTGCAATTCCCTAGACATAAATTTTATTTCCCAATTAGATGATCGGGAAGAGATGGCGACTCCAACGATCAGTGAAGCCTTTTCAAACTCACCTTGGTATACAGATATCATATTTGTACTCCTAAACTTACAAGCTCCTCCTGGATTGTCAAGAACCAAAATCAGATTCTTAAAACTAAAGGCAGTAAGATTTTGTATTTTAGATAATGTCCTTTTTTGGAGAGATCATAATGGGATTTTATTAAATTGTTTATTAAAGGAAGAAGCTGACAAAATACTTAAATAATTTCATGCGGGTGACTATGGAGGAAATTTATATCAGAAAACTACAGCAGTTAAGATCCTGAGAGCTAGTTTTTCCCGGTCTACTTTGTTTGTTGATGTCAAAAATTATGTAACTTCATGTCATAAGTGCCAAATTTTTTACTGAAAGAAGAAATTATTACCCCTCCCCTTAAAGCCTATTTCAACTGAAATTCCATTTCAACAATGAGGTTTAGACTTCATTGGTGAAATTCACCCTCCTTCTTCAGGTCAACATAAATGGATTTTGACAGCCACTAATTATTTTACCAAGTGGATTGAAGCCATACCCTCCAGACAAGCCATAGATACTGTCATTATTTCCTTCCTAGAAAACAACATTCTTTCAAGATTTGGATGTCCCCAAAAGATAATTATGGACAATACAGCGGCATTAAAATCCAAGAAAATGATTTACTTTTGCCACAAATACCATATTACCTAAGGTCATTCTACTGCATATTACCCTTAGGGTAATGGCCTAGCTGAATCCTCAAACAAGAGCCTTGTAAATATCATAAAAAATTTACTTTAAGACAATAAAAAGACTTGGAATAAGAAGTTAGTAAATGCCTTATGGGCAGATAGAATTACTACTAAAAAATCCATTGGTACTTCCCCTTACCAACTTTTTTATGGAATGGATGTTTTTTTTCCATCCTCCCTAGGTGTACCAGTGATGAAAATTATCCAAGAATTAAAAGTTGAAACAAATGACATTCAAAGAAGGATCAATCAAACTATTCACTTGCAACAAACAAGGGAAGAATTTTATATCAAATCTCAAGTCATTCAGGATAAAATCAAGAAAAGTTTTGATAAAAAGAGTAAAGAGGATGATTTATACATAGGAGATAAAGTGTTAAAGTGAGATTCCAGAAGAGAAGACAAAGGAAAACATGGAAAATTTTATTTTCAGTGGAAATAACCTTATGTGATTTATGGATATAGAGGTAATAATGCTTTCTTTTTGAAAGAAATGGATGGAACAGATCTGCAAGAAGGACTATTAAATGGTATAATGTTGAAGCACTACTACTCTCTTGAGTTAACAAATAGTTAGTTTTTATTCACTTTGATCATTGTACATATACATTGCAGAGTTTAGATTGGATTGGATGTTTCCCTAACAAAGTTGAAGCCCAGAGAGAAGGCCCTAAGATTTGAGAGGTAAATATCACAAGTATGAATAAACTACAAATATCATAAGGCATTTACAAGGTCATCACAGTCAAATACCAAAGGCTACTAGTCTCAAAGTTCTTGATATTTCACCAGGAAATGTCATCCACATGTGGAGCCATTTTTACGGTCCTATAATAATAGGGTTCATAAATTTTGAATTGAATTTGATAGTCTTGTAAATTTGTACATACATTTCTTTCTGCAAGTTGTTTTCCCATATTTTGAAAAAATGAAAAATAATAAAAAAGCCAAAAAGAGGGTAAAAAGTCTTAAAAGAAAGATCAAAGGGCTTAGAAAAATATAGACCCAAAAAGAAAAATAAATAAGACCTGAAAGTGAGAAAATCCATATGCCACTACCTTTAATTTTACTACAAGAATAATGATTATGTGTAGTGTGTCAATACATGTCATAATCCATGATCAGTTTAACAGTTTAATCTTAACTTTTCATGCTTTTAATTCCATGATTTTAGATAGAGAATAAAGATTTGTCAAACAATTTAAACTTGACAAATCAGTAGATAGGTAGAGAATAATGAGGAGCTCAACAGTTTAATCTGAGCCCTCGGATGAAATAAGGTAGATTTAGATAGTTTTATGGTTTGAAAGAAAAATGTTTTAAGGTTGCAAGCCTAAATGCACCTACAAAATGAAGAAAAAATGTTAGAAATAAAGTTGGGTAGGTAGAAAGCAGTTGAGCAATCATGTAATAAAGCATCATCGGGAAAAATCACTAATTTCCCCTCCCCTACAAGTATGCAGTATTCTAAACTATCAGTCAAAAAGGCTCAAAGCATTTCTCTGAATTTTGTTGGGACCAGACCCAAGGCTCGATGACTGGTTAGTTGAAAATATTGAGTTCCTACCTTAAACCCACATTTATCAGTATTTACCCCTCATTCATACATCTTAAATCCCTTTTTTCCTAAGTAAAACACATTTTTTACTTAGTAAAATTGTAAACCTAAAATAATTAACTTCATTCCCTCCAAAAAACATTCATAAAACCCTCAAAATGGATTTTTCCTAAGTATAAGTGAAATAATATTAAAAGATGAGAAATGCTTTATTTTTTACACTTTACTTAGAGATTAATATGTATTTTATAACCATTACACTACCTTTTTTCATATTAACACCTAACTTAGTGTATTAAAACCCTAACTACACCCTCCCGTAGTTATTAATACCCTTATATTAAAATAAACTCCCAAAAACCCACTATTTTAAACTTTAGACCAAGGTTAAATATCCCCATGAGCGTAAAATAAAAACCCCACCCTACAAACCCCTTGGTCTAAACCTAACTCTATTTAAATACCCCAACCCTATAGTTTGAAACTATTCAAAGGTTGATTAAACTATATAATATAAATACTATCGCGCTCGCATATAGAATTTGAAACATTTCACAAATGTTTAAAAAAAAACATTACTCCCCACCCATTTTCATAAAGATGAAGGTATAAACTATATTTAAACATATTTTTATAAAGTTTAAAGTCATTTATCCCATCGCATATATAAAAGCCTGGTCCCACCTCCCATTTCGACGCAACTTCCAAACAAATTTGGACCCTTCACATCGATCCCCCAGATCCGACGGCGGATATCCAATATCGTGTGGAAAAGATGTGCAAGTATCCAAACTCCAAACCTGCATGAAATAGATGGTTTCACAGTTACTTCTCTCCTCCACATTTCCTTTCCTCATTGGATCGTGTGGGTTAAGCCCAATACCGCTTACCACCAAAAACATGTGCAATAACCACTGGTTTTTAATCTGTTTGAACTCCAAAACCACCCTCCCCGCCGATGCGACCTGCATTCAATGCCAGATTAATACAACCAAAATGCATATTAAACCTTAGAAATGCATTCAATCTCATACCCCTCTTGCGCGTTTAACATAAACCCTCTGCACTGCCTTCCCGACTGTAAAAACACTCTTTTTAAGCCATTTTTTTCCATTTTTACGCCCGAAACCTACAAGATTTACCCAATAAACCTGTGAACATTGCCGAGGAGCTTCATATTGCTCCAGATAAGCTATAGAAGCCATCAAATCATTCAAAAAACTCCGAAACTCTTCAACACCAAATACCTACAATACAAAAGGTATTTATCTAAAATTTGAACCTGCAATCAATTTGAAAAACCTATAAAGAACAAAAACATACTTGTAGCTTTAGAAATTAATTAAAAGAAACTGCCAAAAAGTCCCAAAAACAGGCCAGACTCTGGCAAATTTTTCCCAGAAACCTTGTTTCTCTGCTGCACTCAAATTTTCAGGAAATTTGTGAGTTTTCATAGTTTAATGATCTATTTCAAGCTCTGAAATAAACCAGAAAACCTCTACAGGGACCCTAAGCCTATGTGATCCTTTTCAAAATATTTTTCAGCCCTATTTCTCAGTCAAAGACTCAGGAAACCCTTGTTTTCTGTTTTAAACTAGTTCTAAAGCCTCTAAACCTCTTTGATCGGCCTAATTGGACAGAAAACCCAAAGAAGAGACTATACTTTGGTTTTTTTTTCCATTTAAGCCTATGCTAAAATTAAATTTCTTCTGAAAACTGTATAAACTTGCAGAAGTAGATCAAAATGCCTAAAAAATAGAGTGCAAGCAAGCCTGAAGCTTCTAAAGCACCTAAACCTACCCCTGCCATGACTTCAAACACTGTTATTGTTGTCAATCCTTTACAACCACCTGTTGTTGATATTGAACACATTCCCCTGGCTGATACTAATTACAAAATAACAGATCCCATTGTTGAATTTAATCTGCTAGATATCCATAACTGGTGTTATAAAAAGTCTTTAGATGATCAAGAAGAAGTCCATATTTGGGAATCCCATTTGCCCAAATATGTTGTCCCATTAACTCACCCTTGTCAGGAGATCATTAGATTGTGTCAATAGTATTATATTCCAGATCAAAGAGCCATTGTAAATGCCAATAAAGATGTTCTTTTTACCATCACTACAGAATCAATTAACTAGATGTTGAAACTTCAGCGTGACCCCCAAGCAGTCCCTTTGTCTATAGAGGCCCTCACCAAGCTATATATTGACCTAGATTTTCCCAAAAGGTTCATGATTTTTCAGACTTTTATGCCTCTGCATGTAGAAATTCCTAAGCTAAATCCTCCATATTCTACTGCTAAATTCCCTGAAGATTCAAGACATGTGATTTCCATGTTGTCCTTCATCCTTGGATATTTCACTAATGAACACACAGATGAGTCCATCTTGGGATTCTTATCCACCTTTTCTCCAGGTCAACCACCCTCAGTAATCTTTTATTATGTTGGTTTCATTGCTGATAGTATTCATTATCAATTGACCAATTTGAAAATTAAGGGAGTATTCAGATATACCTCCTACCTTTTCCATATGTTTCTATACTTCCAATAAGAAAATTTTCCAATTACTCTCCAAAAATTGGACATAGAGGGAAATCCTCTATTTGTCATTTTTTGGACATCCATGCTCAGGAAAGAATGTACAGATTTCATTTATTCAAAGTTTTCAGAGTTATTTTTACATCCAGTGATCAAAATTTTAACCAAGATAGAGCAGCCAAGAGTAAATGAAGAAATGAGAAATATATTGCATTTATCAGAGCAGAGTAAAGTTGGTGACTGGTATTTTTATGAGAAATATACTGAGATCAGATTTTTTGGGTCAAACTTGTTAGCTTACAAGTTACCCAAACATCATTCAATGAGGCTCTTTGACTTGGAGTATATCAGGTAGATCTTAAACTTTGATTTAATAAATTTCATGGCAGCTAAGAAGAATACCCAATTCAAACTAAAGAATCAGATAGGGCCATTTATATGTAATCACAGGGATGCAGAGAAAGAAGCAGAAAATCGGTTATTGGAATATAAATTTGAAGAGAGTTTCCCTTGGAACTATGATCCATAAGGGATCTTGAGCAAGCTAAGGGTTAAATTCAAGCTAACACCCTTTATTCATGAACATAAACTAGAAATAGAAAAATTTTCCAATCAGATTGAATGGACTGAAAACACTTTAATAGATGCAGTGAACAAAGGTAATACTAGTCATACCTTAGAGACTACAAATCAACTAGAGAAGTCCATTAAAATAGTAAGGGAAGAAGGAGCCTATGTAGCAGAAACTACAACTGAAACCAAGTTTAAGATCATATACAACAAAAGGCCCAAATTAGATTCAAAAAGTAAAGGTAAAGTTACAATAGACGTGGAAGAAACAGAACCTTTAAATACCAATACAGATTTACCAAAGACCAATGTTGCCACTGTGATCATCAATGAGCCAACTGCTAAAAATCAGAATGAAGGAGAAATCAATAATGAAGATACACAGTTAATGGAAAGACAACAAAGCATGGAAGCCTCTTCCTCATAGGCAGCTAAGGAAAAGGATTTGGATATAAAATAGAGATATAAGAAAATTAAATTTAAGAATGAAGAGAAAAAGAATAACATTTATTCTCAATATCTCAAATAGACTCCTAGTATACAAAACTCAGTCAGTGTTGCAGCCCACAGTCAAAACTCCTAAGACATTGGTTGATTATAAGAAAGTTGATTTGGAGGTCCAAACAGATAAAATCCATGCTCTTGATCAAATTGAGTTCCACAGGCAGACTTTAGAGATGCTTTATTCCACTGTCACAAATAAAGGCATGAGTGCTCAAAAGCTACAAAGCACAAACATCTCCAACATGCAAGATCAAATGAAGATGGAAAAAGCCTCATTGTATGCCAAGGATATAAGGATAAAAGCCTTGGAAGAACTAGTTTTGTAGGTGGGATATGATCCTACCTATATCAAAGCAGCAGAATTATTGGTGAAGAATAAAAATGAAGATATAGAAGCCTTGAGGAAACAGCTCAAACTTACTCAAAGTGAGCATCCTCAAACAAAAGAAGTCATATAGGAGCAGAATGAAAAAGATGAAATGATGAATTTAATTCTTCAGTTGACAGCCCAGGTTAAGGAAATGGAAATACAGATGGAAAAACTTGTCCAAGAAAAGGAGACAGTGAAAGAACCAATGATTCCTACAGTCATTCCAGTTATCACCGCAGCAGTGCCTTCAACTTTAGGTGAAAAGTTGGCACCCAAAGAACCATTGGCTACTGTAGTGCCAGTGACTTCTTCCACAACATCAGCCACTGAATCATCTACAACAACAGTACAACCTACAAATGAGGCCAGAAATATAGTGAAAGCAATGGAAGAGATGTCTTTAAATACAAATGAGATAAACATGTTGAAAAAGATGGTTGAAAATCTTCAGAAGTCAAATAAATTAGCTCACGTAAATGCAAAGACACATGAAAAAATGCCAACATACTGAGTGAAGAGTTAAAGAAGTTTCAAAAGGAGTTAACTTTGAAGGATCAAATATCATACATCAAAAATTACCTTTGGAATAATATCATTAAAGCCATCCATGATGTATGGCCTTCAATTCAGGTAATTTTTTAGCAAAGAGAGTTATTACTAGTAGCCCAAGCAGAAATTCAAAAAACTCAAACTGATTTGGCTAACAAACCAGAGAAAGTTGTAAGGATAATCAATTTCCCTAACAAAAAAAACAGACAGGAATTGGAAGAACTCAAAATCATGGACAAAACTGCAACTATCCTAGAAATTAGGAAAGTCACAACAAAGAGAAATTTGATGAGACAACTTGAAGAAAAGTGTGAAGGTATGAATACTGCCATAACCAAGTTTATGGCTAAGTTCACAAGTTTGAGACAAAAAGGACTTCCTAATATCATGGTCATTAATGATAAGTTAATGCCTCAGAATGACTATGATAAGAAGATTAGAGAATTTGGAAAAAAACAGGTAAATAAACCAACAAGTCAAGGCATCTTTAAATATAAAGATGCAATGTGCACCTTTTGTGTGTGCAACACATCATGTAGAACAAAGAATGTATCCATCCACAATATCCATGTTACCAGATCCTTGCCATAAAAATTCCACATATCAAGTCGTTTGTCTTAATCCCAAAGTTGGAGTCTCTAAAATCATGATTTGCATTCAGTTTGTTATTTTCATGAGTTTCATGAAATACTTTATCACCACTAGGAAGCCTTTCTTCTAGTAAATTTTCCAAATCTTCCTTCAAAACTTCCATTTTTTCTTTTAAACCATTCATGTCACTTTTATACTATCCATGTCACCTTTTAAACCATCCATTTCCCCTTTAATTCATCTTTTGTTGCTCTTTGTGAGAGAGAAATTTGTTGCACTTGGTCCCGTAATTTTGATATATCATGTTGCAATTCTTCCTCTTCATGCGTCATAGTAGAGATTTTTGAGGGCTTAATGTGTGTATAATTATTTTGTTTGAGAGAAATTTTAGAACCAAATACTGATATCTATGCTTCAATATGGCTTTTAAATCACTTCAACAGTTTTTTCAAGCAAAAGACAATTTTAAAAAAATACACACATTTTTCTTGTTTATAGGAGCTCAACATTGAAATAGTTGTATCTCTATAATTTCTTCTCTCGAAGGTCTGAAATTCCATCTTGTGGTACCCCTCTGAGTCTTCTTTCCAACACCACAAGCCTGATCGAGATTGGATTATTTAAGATAAAGTTATGCTCAACTCCCACGATGACCTGATTATGGACTAGTTCAGTAGAGTGAACTTGTATGGAATGCCACATGTCATTGTTTCAACCTTCAGTGCTGAAAATAGTACACAAAAAACTATAGTCTGTTAAATTTCATTCACCTTTTACTAAACTCAAATCCAATGCTCATAGAGAAATTTATGACAATTTTCCCTAGGTCACCTATTTGAGACTGAAATTTGAAGCATGCAAAAGCCTTAACTTCTTCAAACGATATCTCATAAAATATAGTGAACCAAGATCTGAAGTTTTTCCAAGAAGTTCATAAATATTTCAACTTCATGTGGTCAAAATTTCAGTTTCTGAAGCCCTGTATAAAAAAAAAATTATAGCGAAAATTCCAAGAAGACCTATTTGAATCAGCGAAACCCTAGAATCCAAAGCTCTGCTACCAAATGTTATGCAATCAGATCGCACAACATAAGAAAATATAGATTGACGACTTAAAAATTAGCCTCTTCAAGGGGGAAACCTCCTTTACATCACATAAATGCACAATTCCTGGCTGGTACAAATGAAAATACCTCTTTGGTATATAAAGGAGTCTAAAGGGTCACAATACAATGAGAGCCTACATAACAATAATAATGAAAGGTGTTAGCCCCCCTATGGAATTCTTGGCAAGCAAGTTGGGGGCTAGAATTGTTCTAGAGCCTCCAAGGAATGCCTCTCCCCTGAAAATTCATCCTCCTTGGAGTCTCTCTGCGCTGAGCCTAAAATGTAGTCCCTCTGCTGATCCATTTCTCAAAAGGCCCATTATTGTCCTTTATACCTTTGCAAAATATCACCTTCCCCTCTCCCTTTGTCAAACTTCCCTTTAATTCCCCCATTATCCCTTTAAATCCTCTCTAAATCCTTTTTTTTCCCCTGCTTTGACCGTTCCCATCTTTCATTCCCCTACCGTTACCCTTTGATTGCCCCCAAATTGCATCAAAAATGAATAAAATCCATAAATTCCACCATTTCATGCCTTAGCCCCCTCAGCCGTAGCCTCGCGCTCCTTTATCTTCCATAGAACCCCGCGTTGTGACCTAAGAGTTTCCCCTGCGGGGGCTTTACTCCATCCGTAGAGTCAAACCGTGGAGCCCCTGCAATTGATTCCTCGGGATGCGCGATGACCAGATCGAACGGTTTATATTCACTACGGGGGATCACCCCATACTCTCATGCCCGTACACCATGGTGCTCCCATAGTTGATCTCCGCCGTTCATTCATTTGTCAATCCAACGGCGCGGAGCCCGCCCGAAATGATGGTCCCCACACCCACATGCATCATACGCCCTGAAACCACATGTTTTCTCCGCACCACCATTGCGCGCAGGGCGGTTTTCCCCGGAGCCCCAACGATTACACACAGCTGTTGCCATGTGTCCTTGTGTACGTTTTCAAAACCACCGTACTCTGCCGTTAAACTTATCCCCCGCTCGTTAACGTCTGGACGAGGACGGCGCGCGAAATCACTGTGGACCGTCCGATCTCGGGTGCTCCATCCAACGGCTATCCCACGTCATAGCTGCCAGTTCGTTAACGAACCTCCATGCTTGTTAGCCTGTGTCCACTGTGTATGTGGCCGACTATCCATCATCTCCCACCGTTGATCTCTCAGCGATCAACGGTCCCGAGTTATCTCTCCGCCGTTGACCGTTCCTCGTCGCCCCGCCTCGCCACGTCAGCCTCACGTGCACACTCCGTACTCCTTCCCAGTCCATTACATAAAACTGGTTTATTTACGTGTTTATCATGCAGTTTTCACGTTTATTCACCCTATGCTCTGCCTACCGCATACCTCAGCAGTTTTTCACCATTCTTCTGCATTTTCTTCCGCCATGTCATCGATCGCACGTCCATTTCTCCCATCTACATCACCTGCCACCCTTGTCCATGGATTTCTTCACGGTTTTTGTGTTTCCTGCAGGTTTATAAAGAAAGAATGGCCGCCATGATACACGGCTGCGCTACCAGGATAGATGAATCCGAAGAAAATCTGTTTTAGGAGCAGAATTTATTAGAAATGACTAAGGAAGTTGGAGACAGGGCCTGCATTAAAGAAACAAACTTTGAGCCCTGCGAAGATACCTTCTGGCACCAGTTAGAGCGCAGTATGGCAAGATCAGAGAAGAAAGAATGTTTCAGAGCAAGGACAAGAGACTGGAGCATGACAATGAAGGTTTTAGGCCTTAAATCAGCAGTTTGGGAGGCTAAGCACAGTTCGAAGACCCCGAAAATCGATTAAAGGATCCCGAGCACAGGCAAAAGGTAATATCAGGGTTTTCGTCAGCAAAATGGTTTTCTTCATCAATTACAGGGCGCCCAAATAGCTTTTATTATGCACCATGTCCCTGAAGAGTTTTCCACCAGACTACAGCTCAAACACAGTCAGACATTTATGAGACAGACCTTTCAGCAGTTTATTTTATTTTTTGTTTACGACACCAGGAGTAGTTCGACCAAAATGTCAAGATCATATCCAAAGCAGATCATTCTTTCACAAGGAAGGTGACAGAGATTAAATACATAGCAGGTCAAGCAGAATGGGTTTCCACCCTGCATTCATTGTTATGTTTAATGATACATTTAATTTTCACCTACTTCCTAGTCGATCTTAGGTTCATCCTTTGCTATAAAGCACAGAAGGAGACATTGTAATGGTTGTTGATGAGATATCAGTGGAATGCAAGTGTTTTCCTCTTGAGACAAGTTCTCTGTGTATATTGTAAGATAGGCTGAGATTTGATGTATTCAGACTGAATGTTCAAGCTATGGGCTATGATGTACCTGATTGGTGTTGTTTTTAATATGACAAGCATGTTTCTTTGGATCCTGATCTAAAGCAACTGGTGATGTTTTCCGTTCTCTGTATTTGTGATTGACTTGCTTTCATTTCATCATGTTTCTTCAGGCTCGCATCAGAAGTTTGGCATAAGATTTACCCTCGATAGGTACCTTATCTTGCTGCTCTCGCAGCCTTTTTGTTTTCTGCTTATATGTGTATCTGAATGTTGATTTCAATTGATTTAACCAGTGTAGTGGATGATATTGCCTGCTCTCTGATGTATGAATTGATGAATTCTATGTTTAGATGTTCTTGGCAGGATTTAGCCGTAGTTGCCTGTGGAACACCGATTTAGGTGTTACTGTCTATCACCAGATCTTCGCATTCACCAGCTAGCCTCTCTAAGATCCCTTGTAATTGCCTCTGATTTTGTCCAAGCAGGCTTGGAGTTAAAAAACCTCTGACCTGATCTATAGACAAAATTAGGTGGTTCTCCTCCTTTCATTTTCAGTCCTTAATGTTCCATTCCATCTTCTATCCTTTAAGATCCAGATGATTTAGATGACTGGCCCAACTGAAAGCTTGCACATTGAACACAAATAAATCCTTTCTTGACTCCATAGCCCAATGGCTTTGATGTTCTCTGAGTTATCTGTCTCTGCCTAAGCTTCCTCTTTGCTCATCCTTGTCTTATATTGGAACCTTTCCTTCCACTCCAAACAAACTCAATCAAACAAACAACCTTGAGCCTATAACTAGCCTAAAATCACAATTGAGAACTTCAAAGTCACATATCCTTTGAAAATCATAGAGAGATCCCTCTCTGGACCTAGGAGGGCTAGATCCTAAGGTCCCAAAGTGGTTCTATGTTGTCCCATCTTTTGGTCTCCGTCAACCTGGCCAAAACATGGGAACCCCAACATAATGGCGATCTAACGGGGACTTCTAAATGACCTTCATCTCGCTACATCTAGCCTGTACAAACCCGTGTCTAGAACCTGCCATATGAAATGCATACCCTTCCTTGAATCAACCTCCATCATTGAATATCCACCATACTCTTAGACAGAGCCTGGAAAGGGCCAGGTAGCCTCCAGATCTCATCCTCTTTTCAGAGGTGACATATCTGGTAAATGCCCTCCCAGTCAATCTCTGGTTGGAGCTTGTTGTTTTAGAGGAGATTCCTAAAAGGTGATGGTGCTTGAGCACTGTGGTGGACAGTGTACCCCTTAGAAACATCCTAAATCCTCCACCTGGCGACTCCATTGCTCCTAAACGTTAAAAGACTCCACTGGTGATCAGTAGGCCTACTGATCATCCTGGTTTCTTACAATGAGCCCATTGGGAGACCACTAGACAACATCAACTAAATAAAAGTAACAAATAGGGTTAGAGCCAGGCTAAGAAACAACATTCTGGCTTTCAAAACCATTCACACAAGAGTTTATCCCAACCCTGACCCACCGGAAATAGTTGAAAATCCAGAGAGTATCCTCAAAGGAGCTCCTACACCTAAAAGACCAACCATTTCCAGCCACATTCTTAGAGCTAATTCTGCACCAGAAGACCTAACAGCTCTAGCACATTCCCTCCCCGACCTAGACATACCTAATAGATTACCGAGAACTAGGTCATTCAATCACCTAGACCAGCAAGACCTCAAAGTTTACAATACACCATATAACAGGGGTCAAAACACTAGGGACAGTGAAACCCCTCCTTCCACACCACCTGATTTTCACTTCCTTCACAACTTGGGGCTCTCTCACCCTAGATCTGCTCAACAGACCTCTGCTGGTCCTAGCATCGTTGTCATCCAAATACCAGCTGTTCAAGCCAACCCTATACCTCATCAGAACATTATCATGGCAGCATGGTATGCACCTCTGCTATTACCTCAACCTATGTTACCCTTACCCAATGATTATCAGTCAAAAATCCCACACTTCACTGCTAAAGAGTCCATAACAGCTTAGCAACATGTAGATAAGATGGAGGACTCTTTTGATTATATGGAAATTGATGATGAAGAAATCAAAATGAGGATCTTTGCCCAAAGCTTAGGGGGTGAGGTGAAGAAATGGTTTAAAGGATTGCCTCCTGGCAGCATTCAAGATCTCCCTACATTATACCAGACCTTCATAAACAAGTGGGAGGTTAGAGCAAACCCTCGCCAGCTCCTAGCAGAATACATGTCCCTCAAGAGGAATGTAGGAGAGAGTGTTCATGATTACACCACTAGATTCAACAGCATTTATAATGCTCTCCCTCCACACATGAAACATCCACAAGGTATGGCCGTAGCAAAATATCCTGATGGATTTGATGCTGACATGGCCTATGAGCTAAGGGATTAAGAGTATACCACACTAGAAGACATGCAGAAAGGATCCATAACCATAGAAGCAAACTTAATGGAAAAAAGGGCAAGACTAAAGGCTGAAAAGAGGGTAACATATAGGGATGACAATGTAGCTTCCACATCTGATCCCAAATATGACAGACTGTCCAAAAACGTGGAGGAACTGTAACAAATGATAAAAAGGATGGTTGTCCAAAACAACAACCAAAACAAAAACCAGAACCAAAACATTAGAAGAAACAATGCTGCTCCCAACAGACAAAGAGAGTTAGATCAACAAATCATTCCCCCATTTCAAGAAAAAAATTTAGATGAAGACAAGGGAATCATTGAAGAGTCTGAAGGGAATAAAATTAACATGTTTGAAGCAGAGGACTCGATCCTTAACTGTGATTCAGAAGAAGATCATCCCTCACCATCATTTTGGGATGAGGAATGGTTGGAAACTGAGAATTACAGATTAGGATTTGAGGATGCCATGCTACAGGTCCGGGAACAATATGAACTTAGGAGCAAGAAAAGCCAAGATACTTCCAAAACAAAGACTCCTGAGGTAACCATCAAGAAAAGACCTGACAAAACTTCTAAAGCAACCTCTGTAATAACAAAACAGCAGCTGAAAGTTCTGGTAAACATAAGGAGAAGGACAACCAGGACACCGAAAAACAAAGTCAACCAACCAGCAGTACTAGCAATTCAGTTAGTACTCCTGATACAACTGTTCCAAACCTTGTATATAGTGAGAAAACACCAAATGACTCGCTACCAAGGCAGCAAATAAAACAGAGTCAAGTGTTTCCAAGACACAGTCCACTTTCAATTTAGAGAGTGAACTTGCAAAAATCAAAATTTCTGTACCATTATCTGAGCTGGCCACTCAGGATGTATATAAAGGCCAAATTTTGAAAGCATTGAATCTAGGGGAAAACAATGATACTGTAAATCTGAATGATGATCAACCAGCCCTACTCTTTGGTCCAAAAATTGAAGGAAAGTTTCAGGAAGGGGTAGTTCCACCTTTTTATATCAGTCTCAACATTCATGACAAAATACTCCACAATGCCATGCATGATTTTGGAGCATCACATAATTTAATGCCTAAGGTAGTGATGGAAAGGCTAGGCCTAGAGATAACCCGACCTTACAAAGACTTATACTCATTCGACTCTAGTAGAGTAAAATGCCTAGGCCTAATCAAATACTTGTGTGTAAGCCTGACCCAGATCCCTGCTAAATGTATGGTCATGGATGTTGTAGTGGCAGATGTGCCACCAAAGTATGGCATGCTATTGTCAAGATCATGGGGAGCCAAACTGCAAGGAACAATGCAGATGGATGGCTCCTATGCCACTATCCCTATATTTGGCCAACTTAGAAGACTGTATAGAGAATCTCAGATGAAATTTTTAGTCAGTAGCCCCGAGAAACCTGAAAAATCACCATTATACTCTGTACATACAGATCTAGACTCTTTTATCCTCTACAATGACCAATCCTCAGAAGAGCCAAGATCAGATAATGGGAATACAAACACACAGCCCATGGATCTCAACATAATGGCTACTCTAGAAGAATACGAAGAAGAAGACCATGGGCAAACTGCTGAAAATATAACTCTGAATGAAACAGAAACAGAACAAAAATAGCAAGCTAGTCCCCTCCCTGATCTCCATGCCCATAATGAAAAACAAAATAACCCCTCTCCTAGTACAGACCTTACAACTCAACATAATGGCGAACCCAGCTATAGGGGAGGGGATGAAAACGAATTAAACAAAGAACCCCTGTGGGAAATGAATTTTGATGGGTCCTATACTAGGCAAAATGCTGGAGCAGGAGTGTGGCTACATAACACAAGAGATGATCATGCAGAGAGCCACGCTGTCAATCTACATTTCAAATGCGCGAATAACATTGCAGAATATGAGGCTCTCATCTTGGGCTTAAATCTGTTGAAAAAATTAGGAGCCCGAAGGGTAGCTGTGAAAGGAGACTCAGAGTTAGTAATCAAACAGGTCAATGGTGAGTATTTAGTAAAACACCCCAGGCTTAGGGCATACAGGAATGACACTCTAGATTTGTTGAAAACGTTTGTTGAATATGAATTAGTGTTTATTCCCAGGGGTCAAAATGCAATCGCAAATGGATTAGCTTGTCTAGCTAGCTCATATCCTAAGGCCCCAGCTGACCAACAGATTATCATTCAGACCAAATTCAGGCCTGCAGTGCCAGACAATGAAAAATATTGGCAGGTCTTTGAAGGAGACAAACAGATCGAAGATTTCCTGGTGGGCAAGAATGAGTTCGAATTTTCGGATTTAGACTTGATTTCTGATGATAGCTGCCCAAGCGAGGATCCCCCAGATGAGCAAGAAATACCCTATAACATAGAAATAAATTCTTTTTCTGAACAAACTAGAAATCCGACCGAAAATTGTGAAAACAAAGATACAGAAGAAGTAGAGGTGTTGCAGGCCAAAGATAAGAACATACCCAGAGGCCTGGCACCCTTAGAGGACCTTTTTGACTTTGATGACGTAGCGAAAAAGCCCACAATTGAACATGCTGATTCTGATGTGGAAGAATGCAACATTGGCACTGAAGACAGGCCCAAAATGATAAAACTGGCTAAGTCTATACCTGCAAACATGAAGAAAAAATACATTAACTTGTTTAAGGGATTCATTGATGCGTTTGCATGGAGCTATGAAGACTTGAAAGCCTATGACACCAACATCATACAACACAAGATACCACTAAAGGAAAATCAGAAGCCTTTCAGACAAAAACTCCGTAGGATTAATCCAAAACAATTTCCTGCAGTTGAGAAAGAAATTAAAAAGATGTATGAAGTAGGCATAATAGTCCCTGTAAGGTTTTCTGATTGGGTGTCAAAATTAGTGGCTGTAAGGAAGAAAACAGGTGAGATTAGACTATGCATAGACTTCAGAAACCTCAATAGTGCCTCCCTGAAAGATAACTACCCTTTGCCTAGAATGGAACATATCCTACAAAAGGTAGTGGGCTCAAAGAGAATCTCCCTGCTGGATGTTTTTTCAGGATACAACCAAGTTATGATACTCCCAGAAGATCAACTCAAAACAGCTTTTACCACTCCATGGGGCACCTTCATGTATGTGAAAATGCCCTTTGGATTAATGAATGCTGGAACTATTTTCCAGAGAGCAATGGATATTGCTTTCTCAGATGAGATTGGACACTTTATAGTTATCTACTTGGATGACTTGACTGTCTTTTCTAAAATTGAAGAGGAACACTTGAAACATCTGAGAAAAGTTTTTGAAAAATGTAGAAGGTACGGTCTGTCCCTAAATCCTAAGAAGACTGTTTTTGGGCTGCAAGAAGGTAAACTTCTTGGTCACATCATATCTGAGAAAGGGATTAGGATAGACCCCCAGAGAGTTGAGGGAATACTTCAAATTACACATCCAAGAAACATCAAGGAGTTGCAGTCCTTTATAGGGAAGATCAATTTCCTCAGGAGATTCATCCCTAATCTGGCAGAGCATCTTAGAAAAATGACTGAAATGCTAAAGAAAGATGCAGGAATCAAGTGGACTGTTGAAGCCAATAAATCTTTTGAGTCAGTAAAACTTGCACTCACTCAGGCCCCTGTCCTTATCAGCCCTGACTTCTCAAAATATTTTATAATCTTCTCATTTGCTTCCCAACACACAATAGCTGCAGTTTTGCTGCAGAAGAATTCAGAAGGTAATGAACATCCTATAGCCTTCTTCAGTAAAGCCTTAAGAGATGCACCCTTAAAATACAACATCATGGAAAAGCAGGCCTATGCTCTGATTAAGGCCTTAAAAGACTTTAGGGTGTACATTATGCATTCTCACACCGTTGCTTTTGTGCCAAATATAGTGGTCAAAGATATCTTGTCCCAAGACCCAGATGGGAAAAGGGGCAAATGGATTGCTACCATCTTGGAATATGACCTTGAAATAAAACCCACCAAACTAATCAAAGGTCAATGCCTGGCCCAATTAATGGCTGAATCTAATCTACAGGCCCTTGACATTAACATGATGAATGCCTTAGATGAGCAGGAAGGATTGCCCCATCCAACTGTTGAGGAGCAGTTTCAGAACTCTCCTTGGTATACTGATATCCTTTATGTGCTCACTAACCTCAATGCCCCTCCAGAACTGTCCAAAACAAAGGCCAGATTCATAAAACTCAAAGCTAGAAATTATTGCATTATGAATGAGAGTCTTTATTGGAAAAATCCAAATGGTCTATTACTGAAATGTTTGTCTAAAGCTGAAGCTAAAAAAATCAAGCAAGCATTCCATGTTGGGGAGTGTGGAGGCCACCTGAGTTGGAAAGCCACTGCAAATAAGATACTCAGGGCTGGTTACTATTGGCCTACACTCTTTATTGATGTCCATAAAATGATTCTTGCCTGCCACAAATGTCAGATCTTTGAAGGTAAAAGAAAGCTCCTTCCCCTCCCTCTGCAACCGATCACCATAGAAGGCCCTTTCATGCAATGGGGCCTAGACTTTATTGGGGAAATTCACCCTTCCTCCTCTAGACAACATAAGTGGATCCTAACTGCTACAGATTACTTCACTAAATGGATAGAAGCTACACCCACTAGGAATGCCACTGACTCTGTCATCATTAGGTTCCTAGAAGACTTCATCTCATCTCATTTTGGTTGTCCAAGGAAAATAATCACTAACAATGCTGTTGCTTTCGGATCCAAAAGAATGATTAATTTCTGTCACAGGTACAGAATAGCACTTGGACATTCAACTTCCTATTACCCCCAGGGTAATGGCCTAGCTGAATCATCAAATAAAAGCCTGGTTACAATCATTAAGAAGCTGCTGGAAGAGAACAAAAGATCATGGCATAAAAATTTGATACATGCATTTTGGGCAGACAGGCTCACTACAAAGAAATCTATTGGCATGTCACCCTTTCAGCTGGTCTATGGGACTAAAGTAGTGTTTCCTACAAGCCTTGGAGTTCCAGTTGTCAAGCTTGTCCAGGAGATCCAATCAGAGGAAAACAGCATGATTAGGAGAATTAATGAAACAATCCATCTTCAGCAAACAAGGGAGCAGGTTTATAACAGAGCCATCAGAGTCCAAGAAAACGTAAAAGGCAGTTTGACAAAAGAACCAAAGCTTCAGATTTCAAAGTTGGAGATAAAGTTCTGAGATGGGATTTGAGAAGAGAGGACAAATGCAAACATGGTAAGTTTGACAGTTTGTGGCAAGGTCCATTTATCATACAAGCCACTGTGGGTCCTAATGCATTTTTTCTGCAAGAACTTGATGGCACAGAGTTGTTTGGGGGTCCTGTCAATGGTAGGATGCTCAAGCACTACTTTTATTGATTTTCCATTTCCAGTTTCATCTCCATTGTACATACCATTGCAAGTTTTCATTTTCAGAAAAAGAGAGAAGTTCCAAAAAATAGAATGAAAAGAGAGGTTCAGACATGCTCAAAACATGAACCTCTGAAGTAAAAAGCATGGCTCAAACCTGATCAAAATCCGAGCCAAAGGAAGCAGAATAGTTGGTCCTAATAAGCTCAAAATTTGGACCAGCAGTGAAAAGAAGAATCAGCTCTAATCTGCCCAAATCTAGAGCTGAAATCAAAGAAAAGAGGTGACTCAAATATGCTCAAAACCTGAGTCACAAGAAGGAAAGAAGAATGTTTCAGAGTTACAGAATTCCATGCCTTCACAGTTTTGTTTTCTACAAGTTTCTGCCCAGCAAGTCAGACAGTCTAATCCTGGCTTGGCTGTGTTTAAATTTCCTTTCTTAGAATGTAGGTGAAGAAACCTGATTGGACAGTTTAATCCCAACAGGTAGTAGATTAGGCAGAGAAATAGATGAGGTCAACAGTCTAATCTGGCCTCATGGATCAATAAGGGTAGATTTAGAATAGGTTTATTTTTGTTTTGAAAAATAAATGTAAAGGGTCTGCTAGCTCAAATGCACCCAAGGGAAAATGCTAGGATTGTAGTTTGGGTAGGTAGATTGGTTGGGAAAATGTTTCTGCTAATATATCATGTTTGTGGCAGCTGAAAATCAAAGAAGGAAGATGCCTATGATAGCAGGCATCTGGCCTACTCCAAAGATCATATCTGGTTTCTTGACTCCTCCAAAGAGAAGCCATCCCCATGTGGAGCCACTGTTAGCCCCCCTATGGAATTCTTGGCAAGCAAGCTGGGGGCTAGAATTGTTCTGGAGCCTCCAAGAAATGCCTTTCCTCTAAAAATTCATCCTCCTTGGAGTCTCTCTGTGCTGAGCCTAAAATGTAGTCCCTCTGTTGATCCATTTCTCAAAAGGCCCATTATTGCCCTTTATACCTTTGCAAAATATCACCTTCCCCTCTCCCTTTGTCAAAATCCCCTTTAATTCCCCCATTATCCCTTTAAATCCTCTCTAAATCCTATTTTTGCCCCTACTTTGACCGTTCCCATCTTTCATTCCCCTACCGTTACCCTTTGATTGCCCCCAAATTGCATCAAAAATGAATAAAATCCATAAATTCCACCATTTCATGCCTTAGCCCCCTCAGCCGTAGCCTCGCGCTCCTTTATCTTCCATAGAACCCCACGCCGTGACCTAAGAGTTTCCCCTGCGGGGTTTTTACTCCATCCGTAGAGTCAAACCGTGGAGCCCCCGCAATTGACTCCTTGGGATGCGCGATGACCAGATCGAACGGTTTATATTCACTACGAGGGGTCACCCCATACTCTCATGCCCGTACACCATGGTGCCCCCGTAGTTGATCTCCGCCATTCATTCATTTGTCAATCCAAATGCACGGAGCCCGCCCGAAATGATGGTCCCCACACCCGCATGCGTCATACACCCTAAAACCACCTGTTTTCTCCGCACCACCGTTGCGCGCAGGGCGGTTTTCCCCAGAGCCCCAGTGATTCCACACAGCTGCTGCCACATGTCCTTGTGTACGTTTTCAAAACCACCGTTCTCTGCCGTTAAACTTATCCCCCGCTCGTTAATGTCCGGACGAGGACGGCGCGCAAAATCGCCGTGGACCGTCCGATCTCGGGTGCTCCATCCAATAGCTATCCCGCGTCGTAGCTGCCAGTTCGTTAACGAACCTCCACGCTTGTTAGCCCGTGTCCACCGTGTATGTGGCCCACTGTCCATCATCTCCCACCGTTGATCTCTCAGCGATCAACGGTCCCGAGTTATCTCTCCGCCGTTGACCATTCCTCGTCGCCCCACCTCGCCACGTCAGCCCCACGTGCACACTCCGTACTCCTTCCCAGTCCATAACATAAAACTGGTTTATTAACGTGTTTATCATGCAGTTTTCACGTTTATTTGCCCTATGCTCTGCCTACCGCATACCTGAGCAGTTTTTCACCATTCTTCTGCGTTTTCTTCCGCCATGTCATCGATCGCACGTCCATTTCTCCCATCTACATCACCCGCCACCCTTGTCCATGGATTTCTTCACGGTTTTCATGTTTCCTGCAGGTTTATAAAGAAATAATGGCCACCATGATACACGGCTGCGCTACTAGGACAGATGAATCCGAAGAAAATCTGTTTTAGGAGTAGAATTTATTAGAAATGACTAAGGAAGTTGGAGACAGGGCCTGCATTAAAGAAACAAACTTCGAGCCCTGCGAAGATACCTTCCGGCACCATTTAGAGCGCAGTATGGCAAGATCAGAGAAGAAAGAATGTTTCAGAGCAAGGACAAGAGACTGGAGCACGACAATGAAGGTTTCAGGCCTTGAATCAGCAGTTTGGGAGGCTAAGCACGGTTCGAAGACCCCGAAAATCGATTAAAGGATCTCGAGCACAGGAAAAAGGTAATATCAAGGTTTTCGTCAGCAAAATGCTTTTCTTCATCAAGTACAGGGTGCCCAAACAGCTTTTATTATGCACCATGTCCCTGAAGAGTTTTCCACCAGACTACAGCTCAAACACAGTCAAACATTTATGAGACAGACCTTTCAGCAGTTTATTTTATTTTTTGTTTACGACACCAGGAGTACTTCAACCAAAATGTCAAGATCATATCCAAAGCAGATCATTCTTTCACATGGAAGGTGACAAAGATTAAATACATAGCAGGTCAAGCAGAATGGGTTTTGGCCCTGCATTCATTGTTATTTTTAATGATACATTTAATTTTCACCTACTTCCCAGTTGATCTTAGGTTCATCCTTTGCTATAAAGCACAGAAGGAGACATTGTAATGGTTGTTGATGAGATATCAGTGGAACGCAAGTGTTTTCCTCTTGAGACAAGTTCTCTGTGTATATTGTAAGATAGGCTGAGATTTGATGTATTCAGACTGAATGTTCAAGCTATGGGCTATGATGTACCTGATTGGTGTTGTCTTTAATATGACAAGCATGTTTCTTTGGATCCTGATCTAAAGCAGCTGGTGATGTTTTCCTTTCTCTGTATTTGTGATTGACTCGCTCTCATTTCATTATGTTTCTTCAGGCTCGCATCAGAAGTTTGGCATAAGATTTACCCTTGATAGGTACCTTATGTTGCTGCTCTCCCAACCTTTATGTTTTATGCTTATATGTGTATCTGAATGTTGATTTCAATTGATTTAACCAGTGTAGTGGATGATATTTCCTGCTCTCTGATGTATGAATTGATGAATTCCATGTTTAGATGTTCTTGGTAGGATTTAGCTAGAAGGTTTGGGAACACTGGGGATTAGTGTTAGCCCTGTCCACTAGGATCTTTGCACGACCAGCTAGCCTTTCTAAAATCCCTTGTAATTGCCTCTGATTTTGTCCAAGCAGGCCTAGAGTTAAATGATCTCTGGTCTGATCTATAGACAGAGTTGGTTGGTTCTCCTCCTTTCATTTTCAGTCCTTAATGTTCCATTCCATCTTCTATCCTTTAAGATCCAAATGATTTAGATGACTAGCCCAATCAAAAGCTTGCACATTGATTACAAGTAAACCCTTTCTTGACTCCATAGCCCAATGGCTTTGATGTTCCCTGAGTTATCTACCTCTGCCTAAATTCCCTTGTTGTCCATCCTTGTCTTATATTGGAACCTTCCTTCCTAATTCCCAACAACCAAACTCAATCAAACAAACAACCCTGAGCCTATAACTAGCCTAAAATCATAACTTAGAGCTTCAAGGACATATACTTTGACTCATATAGAGAGATCCCTCTCTGGACCTAGGAGGGCTAGATCCTAAGGTCTGAAAGTTGTTCTATGTTGTCTCATCTTTTGGTCTCTTTCAACCTGGCCAAAACATGGGAACCTCAACAAAAGGGAACAACAATAACAAAAGTGGTCTTCTATGGCGCATAACGGTAACAATATGGGGGCTACATGGGCACAACAATAATAATAATGGGGCTACAATAGTATTATAGGGACCTAACAAATTATCTATATTGATGGATATATACTTTCTTTAAACTTCCCGTCTGTATATCTTCTATCACTCGCATGAGATAAACTAAAAAATAAATATTTTCCAAAAAAACTTGGATTCATGATTTTAAGCCGAGTTTGTTTCAATTACTTATATTGTAAAACTTATATTTCTTGATTTATTAATGTGGGACCCATGGGAAATGTATTATTGTTTGAAGGCTTGATAGAATTTATCATTTCAACTTTTTTGGTAAATTTGAACTAATTACATTTATAGTCAGAGATAATTGTCTATTATTTTGGAAAAACAACCCTCATTTTTACATTATTATTTTCATAATAATAATGAGGACCTTCTATGTAAATTTTATTCATGTCACTCATTTCATGCTTTGATTTTGTTAATTTTGCAAGATTTATATTTTTCTTAGTTTTCCGCTTTGATTGCTTTGTTGTTGCGGTTTCTCGCTAGCTTACCAACGAATTTAATTTTTGCTAAGTTGGACTTATGGTTTGAAAATATCGTTTTTTCAAAGTTTGAATGATTTTCACCGCTTAAGCTTAAATATGTACAAAATGCATTTTACTTTTATTTTGTTAATTTAATTAATTTAAAAATATAAATAAAATCACTTAATTAATTAATTAATTTATAAATATTATTATTATGTTAGGTCTAAGACTTTTGTGAACCATAGTTTAGATAGATGTTTTTTCGGATTAATCACATCATAACAATTTGATCGACGTTTCAAACCATCTAATGTGATTCATCCTCATGACAAAGTGAAGAAAATAATCGATCTCAATGAATAAATAATGTGGATGCATCATTGCCCAGTAATGACCGATAAAAAACTAACCATTAAAAAACTAGACATTAAATTAAAGTAAATAATTTGTAAATAATTTTATTTTATTGTTATTAATTATTTAAAAAACAACAGTATTCAAAACTGATATATGTATATATTAACTATATAATTAAAAACATATATTAAAATTTTCATTGTATATAATATACATATATATTAAAATTAAAAAATAAATATTTATTACATCATACTTATCTCATCTCGCTTTGTTCTAACTCAGAGGTTTTATTTTGATACATTTCATTTCTCCCAGAACTTTGTGTCGAGATGATATCACCGGGAATGGGAAGAGGCTTAAAATAATTTATATTAAAAACAATAGGATGTTTTTTTTTATTAATGAGTAGACTGAAAAGACAAGGAGTGGAGAGAGGGTCCCATGTGGGTACCCTCCTCCACTCACTTCACTTCTCTTCCTTTGCTCATAACTCCACACTCATACAAATCAAAGTCTCTCTTTTATTATTTTTCTTTAATAAGTCTTAAAAAAATTCACAAAATAATTTAGAAATTTCAATAATATTATGAAACGTTTTGGCAAAAGTTTTTAAAAATCTGGGTTACAGTTGTTAAACTTCATTATTTTGAGAGGCGTAAGATTTTTTGATGGTGCTGAATCTATCTCCACAATAAAAAAATGCAATTCAAATACTCCAACTACCTGATTTTTTGAATTTTTTTTACCAAATTCCGACAAACAACTGTCGTTTGGGCTATTCTGTTGCGTTCGTAGACGACTCCATAATCTTAAACCTTTTATTTAATTTGAATTTGTATTCAAATTTTAATTATTTTAAATAGCTTTCTAGTTTTACGTTATTTTATTTAAAAAAAAAAATTTAATATTTTTATTTTGTACTATTCTATTGAATTTATTTTATGTAAAATATTTTTTAAAAATTTATTTTAAAAACAAAAAATTAAATTGATTTTCTCATAATTGTGCATTTTCTAGTATTTTGATAGTTTTGATAACTTAAATTTGACTTATTCTTACTTGAGTTTTACTGAGTGAAATGAGGCCCACGATGACTCGTTGAAAAACTAAAACCATGAAGAAGACTTTGGGAGTAGTTGTATGACTAAATTTGGTCATTTACTATGCCTAAAATTTAGTAGAAATGAAGGCTATGAAATTGTAATAAAAAATCCATTTTGAAATATGGTTTGAAGCATTCTCATTAGCCCAAAACCCATGTTGTTGTAAATTGGTTTAAATACAACCTTCTTGGGCCAAAAGAGTTTCAACAAAGATCATTGAGAAGAACACATTTCATTTTCTTTTATTGATTTAATTAAATTTTAGTTTGAGAGTTTGTTTTCTCGATTTGGATTTTTTAATTTTGATATGCAAATTTGATTGGTCTTTAATTGATTTTCCAGGAGATTTGTTGAAGAGGATGAGACAAAGAAATTTGGAGCAATAGAATTGAACCAACAAAAGAGAAAAAAGATTATTTGCAGCACCAAATTTGATGGATCAAACTGTTTGCAAGAATTCTCCATTTTTGGAAAAATTTTGTAACTTATAAATATCAGTTTTGAGAATGAGGAAGGGGTTCCTCTTTGCTGCAACTTTGAGGCTTTAAGATTTTTTTTTAATGAGAATTTTATTTGTGGGTGGTGAGAAAAACATAGATATGAGTTATTTGGGGATTTTCTTTTCAAAATTTAGTCTTCATATTTCTGTCGGAACTTGCACTACTGTAGCTCTTGTATCCATTGACAAACCTCGTGATTTTGAAAGGACTATTGGAGATCCATTGAGAAACAGAGCAAGGAAATCATATTTATTTATTTGCATGCAAACACTTATTGTAAATGCAAATTTTATTCATTTAATGGAAGAAATGTGTCAATTATCTCATATTATGCACTTTTTTTAAATGTGAAATGGTTGTTTATGAGATCAACTATTTGATCTCCTAATTGTATAGATCTGATATTTATTTCCATTTTTCTCTTGTACTTAGTCAAATTTCTGAGTAACTATTTACTCAAAAAATTTCTCAATTAAATAAATTTAAATGTTTTTAAATTGTTTGAACTATTTATGCATTTTGATGACTTATCTTTCATTAGTTTGATCTTTAAAACAAAGCACGTGTTTATCTAAAATATCATTTGTTAGAAATTCTTCGACAATTGGATATTAAACATTAAAATCATGTTAAATCCCCATGTTAGTTGAGCTCTTGCACTTGGTATTTCGGAGCTATCTCCTAGGTATCAAGTTAGATTAATTTCCTTTACTTTCACACACTGCATTTAGATATATACTTAGAGTTAGATTAATTTATCTCATTTGTAGAAGTCTCCTTGTGCAGGAGAAATTTCATTTGTGGCTAGGTTGAGCCCTTGTTTCAGCTTAAGGGTTTCTTTCTTGCAAGAGCTCTGCAAGAGGGTAGATCCGATATCTCTCTTCTTATTTATAAGTAATTAGAGATATTATAAGTCACTAGGAAAGGTGAGGGACTAACTGGACCCAATAGAACCAATCAGAGCCATCATTACAAACAAAAAGGAGCCTATTTGGGGCTCTGACCGGGTGGCACCCCTTAATGTTAAGTACCACGATCAAATGACAAGAACATCAATGGAACTAAATAGGCCTATAAGAACAAGTTGAATAAAGAAGGCCCAGTGCTAAGAAACATGGCAAGACTGGTATGCAAAGGGTATACTCGAGTAGAAGGTATTCATTTTGAAGAAACCTTTGCATCAATAGCTAAATTATATGTTATATAATGTTCTTGGCATTTGGGTGTTACAAGAATGTAAAATTTTATGAAATGGAAGTCAATTAAACCTTCTCGAATGGCGAATTAGAAGAGGATGTATACATAGAAACACGAGAAGGATTTCAGTTGACTAATGATGAGAATCAAGTTTGCAGGTTGAAAAAGGCTCTCTATGGGTTGAAACAAGCTCCAAGAGCTTGGTATGCTAAGTTGGACAAGCGCCTACAATAATAAGGTTTCAAAAAAAGATCAAAGAACAATGATATATACATTAAATATGAGAATGAGCATTTTCTAATTATTGTTGTGTTTGTATATGACATCATTTTTGGGAACGATTTGGAGGAAATGTGATCTAGATCTATGCAGGAACGCAACAGAATACACATATAACCATAAATACAAATATGCAACAGAAAAAACACTTCATTTCATTAATATCAAAGAACTGAAATTTTCTTACAAACAAAATGGAAATAAACTAGCTAGGGCGCTGGTAGCTTATCTCTGAGAAGAGATGTGGCAGCTACAGGCCTCTGAATTGAGTTACAATGAGGCTAGAGGGCCTATTTATTATTTAGAAACAATGGAAAACCATAAACATCCAAAACCCTGACCCTAGTAGATGAAGCGCCAAAACTATATGCCCCGTTTGGGTAAATTGGTGTTCCAACTTCCCAGGGACGTAACTTTGGCATACGATCTTTGTTTGACACAAACCATACCTCGTTAGAAATATCTATCCAAATAATAAAAATTCTAAGTGAGAAACATCAGTCCAGTGCCCCATGTTGCTCCTGGTTTTCCCAAAAAAACATCGTTTAGGGCCTCAAAACGACTCTGGAAGTTCAGGACCCCGAAAAACTACTAAAATAGTAAGTTGTGCTAAAACTGAAAAACTAAAAGAGACAATGGTGGGGCCGCAAGTGGAATAGGCGGGCGGCCACCAATATCCACCTAGATCATTCCTCCCCCCTTAGGAAGCAATGGTCCCCATTTCATTGAGTTCCTCCATGAGACGAGGAAACTTCTGCTGAACTTGGTCCCTGGTGAACCACTTGCCTTGGTGTAGGAGTTGGCCAGCTCTGACAACCCGATACAGTTGGATCTTCTGTTGGCGAGTGTTCTTTATTTGCATGTCCATGATAAAATCTGTGGTGGCATGTTCCATGCAGTCTGGGTTTAACTCTTTTGGTGTGAGTTCTTCTACATGTCAGAGGTGTCCAGTAGAGGTGGGAAGTAGGGACGAAGTCGGTCTACATTGAATATAGGGTGAAGACCAAGGAATGGTGGAATACTGAGCTCGAAGGCATTGTTCCCTACATCCTTGGTGATGGTGTACGACCCATATCAGAACGGGTGAAGCTTGCGGTGGGGTCCAGTGAGGCGCTCCTTTTGCAAATGTAGCCACACTTTGTCGCCCACCTAGAAGTTGTGTGGCACCCAATGTTGGTCATGTTGTTTCTTTTACTTTACATTAGCTTTGTCCAATATGTCATGAACCTATTGGCGGATGTGCTGAATGTGCTCAATGAAGTTGTTAGCTTTGTTAGCTTCAGACTGGACATGAGCTGAATCGGCCTGAGTAGCCACAAATGGCATGGCTACGTCAATGGGACATAGTGGCTGGAATCCCAAGCCCACCTGAAAGGGGTTGTGGCCGGTTGAGTTGTGGAGAGCCCGATTATAACTATGTTGTACATAGGGGAAGCTCTCATCCCATGTGCATGGAGTCTTTGAATTGTACATGCGCATAATGTGTACAATCATCCTGTTGATGACCTATGTCTGACCATCAGTAAAGGGATGGAAAGCTGTGGACTTGGTGAGCTTGGTGTCCAACATTGACCAGAGGCTGCACCAAAATGTGCTAAGGGACCTGCTGTCGCGATCTGATATGATAGACTGTGGGATCCCAGAGTGAACCCACACTTGTTCAAATAAGAGTTTAGCAGTGGCTTCTACTATGATATTCTTCTTCCAGGCCGCCATAATGGCCATCTTTGAGAATCTGTCGACGACCACGAAAACACAATCGTTTCCATGCTTAGTAGAAGGAAGGCCCAACATGTAACCATGGATATGGATTACGAAGGTCGACTAGGGGTAGGTAGCGGAGTATAGAGGCCTTACTTCTTGATGGTCGGTTTGGAAATGGCGCAAGTAGTGCAGGATCTGATGTACTTCCTGACATCCTGTCGAAGGTTCGGCCAATAGAAATACTTCTACAGTACTGTCACTGTTTTCTTGACCCCAAAATTCTCAACGACTCGAATGTAGTGCGCTTCCCATATCATCTTGGCACGCTCGCTTGAAGGAACACAAAGGTGTCCCAGGTGACATAACAGTGCATCTTGGAGGTGAAAATTTGGAACTTGCGTACCCCCCAAGAGTTTCTTGTATGTGTGGATGAATTATGGATTGCTCTTGTAGAGAAGCGACCAATCAGAATTCTTGTGCCCACAAGAGTTGAGAACGATGGTTATTGCCACGATCGATGGTCGGCTGAGGCAGTTTGCAACATTATTGGTGCTACCCTTCTTGTACTTGATGTTCAAATGAAATTGTTGTAGATATGTGGACCACTTCTGATGGCGATCGTTCTGCAACTTCCCTTGTGTCTGTATGAACTGCAGGGGTCGGTGGTATGTGTGGATGATTGTCTCCTTCCCCAAAATGTAATGCTTCCATTGTCGATAAGCCTGCATAATGGAATACATTTCTTTGTCGTAAGTGGGATACCTGTGAATTGTGTTGGACAATATCTCACTGTGATATGCCACTGGATGGCCCTGTTGAGTAATAAATGTCCCAATAGCATAGTCAGAGGCATCTATCTCGATCTCAAATGGTTGTTGCAAGTCTGGTAATGTGAGCACTAGGGTAGAATAGAGGCGATGTTTCAATTCTACGAAAGCCTTTTGTTGAGATTCTGACCAAAATAAATTTTCTTTCGCTCCTCCCTTGGTGACTTGACTCAAGGGCTAAGTGATATGAGAAAATCCCAACAAAAACCTGCGGTAGAAATTAGCAAGACTCATAAAGCTTCGAAGCTCTATTAGAGTGGTTGGGGCTGGCCAATCCCGAATGACTTGGATCTTGGATGGATCCACATGCACCCCACTTTCATCAATAATGTATCCCAGATATTGAACCTAGGTCATGCCAAAAGTGCACTTCTCCAAATTGGCACACAACTTGTGTTGTCGTAGTGTTTGGAGGACTTCTCGGATGTGGTGGAGGTGCTCTTCCCAAGTTTGGCTGAAGATCAGAATATCATCCAAGTACACCACTACAAATGAGTTGGTTAATGGACGCAATATGTTATCCATCAACCTCATGAAGGTTGTGGGAGCATTCGTCAACCCGAAAGGCATGACGAGCCATTCGAAAAGGCCCTTCTTGGCTTTGAAGGGATCCTTTCACACATCCGAGGGTTCGATTGGTACTTGGTGATACCTAGACTTCAAGTCGATCTTGCTGAAATATTTTACCCCTTTGAGTTGGTCTAGAAGGTCATTAATCCGTCGGATCGGGTACCTATTCTGGATAGTGATGTTGTTCAGCGCCTGATAGTCAATACAGAGTCTCCAAGTCCCATCCTTCTTCTGTACCAACACAATCGGGCTCCCACAAGGCGATGAACTTTTCCAGAGGTGACCTTTCTATAGCAGCTCCTGAATCTGCCTCTTGATTTCATCATTCTCCATAACAGAGCGCCTATAGATCGTTCCATTGGGTAGCGTCGCACTTGGGGTCAGGTCAATGGGGTTCTTGACCCGACAGTGCAGAGGCACCCTTGTGGGTGAGGTGAAGTTGTCCCCGTACTCCTTCACAACCATGTCCATTTGTTTTTTTCGTGCAGAGGAACCATGTTTGTAGGTCATGGCCACAATCTTCTTCTTGCCTGGGGATGGATCATCAGGAAAAAAAATTTCCTGGTTTGGGAAATGAGATTAATGCATTGTTTTGCAGTAACTAGAGAGATAATGGGAGGTGGTGGTACCTCTGGTATCCTGTAAAACTTATTTCCCAATGTAACAATAATAGCACGAGGTCGGGACTCATACACAACATGTCGCTTCCACAAGTATGGTTGGCCTAATAATAAATCAGAAACATCAATAAGAGAAATGTCACACTACCTCATCCGTGAAGGGCTTGATGCTATTGGGAAGGCAACACTGTTGGCTGATGTGGAGATCCCATCCTTGGTGAAGCCACCCGATGGTGTATGGTTGTGGGTGCATTGTGGTCGCCAAGCCCAATCGCTTTATGAGATCTTCTAAAATGAGGTTCTTTTGTCTCCAATTGTCGAAAATGAACTGTAGCGAGGAACCCTTTACCCACATCTGGGAGTGGAAGAGATTCTATGCCTCCTCTATATCTTCTAGTTCCTCCTTCTGGATCTTCATAGTGGCAACAGTGGAGTTGGGCTCCGCATTAATGATCTGCTTCCCTTTTTCATTCCCCTTGTCAGGCTCTAATTCAGAGTCGGAGCATGCATCTGATTCATAAGCCCTCATCTCTGCCACAAGCGATTGCTTGGCCCAACACTCACTTGTGTTGTGAGTGGAGCTCTTATGGAACTCACACCACTTTCTCATGTCCTTCTTTGGCTTCGCAGTGTTGTTCTTTTCTTGTAGCTTTGGCAGGTTGTCTTGGGCTGCCATGCCTTGGCTTTGTCCTTTGTTCTACGATTTTGGGGCACCTTTCCCTTGCTTTTGATTCGCAGATCCAAAGTCTAGCTTCTTCTGTTTGAATTTTTTCTCAATCTTGGCAGCATACCGATATGTCGTACCAAGCGAGGAGATGTCGAGGAACTCCATTTCCTCCTGAATGTATCTGTGCAAAAAAATTCGATACTTTAGCACCAAATGTTTCTCTAAATATTTGATACCCAACTTTGTGCGCAGGGTATGGAACAAATTCGTCAGCTCGTGCACATCTTGATCCCTTTTTTGTCGAAGCATGGTCCATTGTATGTACTTGTCCTCATAGCTCCCCATGGGATAGAATTGTTCCTTAAAGACATCTTGGAAAGAATTCCAAGTGGGTACAGTTGAGAAAAGAGAGGGTTCTATCTCGTCCTTTTTCTCACAGTAGGTTTCCCACCAGTCCTTAACATGGGGGGTAGCTTTGAGGAGTGCAAAAATAATCTTCTCCCGGTCAAAAAAGTCATGAACCGAGAAATATCCTTCTAATAGATTCAACCATCTATCTACATCATCTTCATCTATTTGACCCTAAAATATGGGAATGTCAAAGTTTACTTGTACCATAAAGGGATTCGCGCCTCCAGAGTGTTTGCTGGATGTAGATGCGCTGCCGGTGGGCAGTCGTTGAAGGATCTGGGAAAAGTTATCCATCATCGCGTTCCTTTGTTTTTCGAGGGCCTCCTCGAGCAATATTTTGATAGGATCTCTTGCTCCCTCATCTTTCTCTTTTTCCCCCATGGGCGTCCATCAGGGTTTGCGAGGCTAATCTTGTAAAGGTTCCACCAGATCGAGCCCTAACTCCTTATACCCTAACCTCGTTGGGGACATGCAAAGAAGGATTGAGAAAAAGAAGACCGCTCTGATACCACTGATCTAGATTTATGCATGAACGTAACATAATACACATATAACCATAAATACAAATATGTAGCAGAAATAACACTTCATTTCATTAATATCAAAGAACTAAAATTTTCTTACAGACAAAATGGAAATAAACTAGCTAAGGCACTGGTAGCTTATCTCTGAGAAGAGATGTGGCGGCTACAGGCCTCTGAACTGAGTTAAAATGAGGCTTAAGGGCCTATTTATTATTTAGAAACAATGGAAAACCATAAACATCCAAAACCCTGACCCTAGGAGATGAAGCGCCAAAACTATGGGCCCCGTTTGGGTAAATTAGTGTTTCAACTTCCTGGGGAGGTAACTTTGGCATACGATCTTCGTTTGATGCAAACCATACCTCGTTAGAAAGATCTATCCGAGGACTACAAATTATGAGTGAGAAAATTTAATCCATGGACCCATGTTGCTCTCGATTTTCCCAAAAAAACGTCATTTAGGGCCTCAAAAGGGCTCCGGAAGTTCAGGACCCGAAAAACTGCTAAAAAGTAAGTTGTGTTGAAACTGAAAAACTGAAAGAGACAATGGTGGGGTCCCAAGTGGAATAGGCAGGCGACCACCAATATCCACCTGGATCAAAATGGGCCACAAGTTTGTTAAAGACATGAAAAAGGAGTTCGAAATGTCCATATTGGGCTAATTGAATTTCTTCCTTGGGTTGCAAGTTACACAAACAAGAAAAGTTATATTTATCTCTCAATCCAAGTACTTAAGAGAGAAGTTGAAGCAATTTGGCATGGAGGATTTCATATTGGTTAACACACCCATGGTGTCTGGTTGAAAATTGAGCAAAGATGATGAGTCTCTAGAGGTAAAATAGCCCACTTATAGATCAATTATTGTTAGCTTATTATATTTAAAAACTTCTCGACTTAACATCATGCAAGTTGTAGGGTTGGTTGCAAGATTTCAAGCTATTCCCAAGGAAAATCATGTAAATGCAGTTAAGAGGATCTTCAAATATCTTCAAGGAACCATTGACGATGGCTTGTGGTATCATAAAGGTAAATATTTCAATTTGATTACCTATATTGATGCAGATTGGGATGGCAGCATTGATGATATCAAAATAACATTAAGAGAAACATTATTTTTAGGTTGTTGTTTGGTCTCTTAGGAAATTAAGAAGAAAATTTTCATTTCATTATCTACTACTAAAGCTGTGTATGTAGCAACAACCACTTGTTGCACCGAAATCCTATGGACGAAGTGGGCTCTTCAAAATATGCAAGTTGAATATGTTGTTCCTATTCCCATCATGGTTTACAACACTAGTGCGATTAGAATTTCCAAAAATCCAGTTCCCCACTCCAAAACAAATCACATTATAAAAAATTACCATTTTATACAAGATCAAGTTTCTAATCATGTGCTATTGGAGCATGTGGCCACTAGTGAGAAAATTGCAAATATTTTTACCAAGCCTCTTTGAAGGGATCATTTTGAGCATCTTAGGCAACAACTAGGAGTGGTGCATTTTTGAAGGCATTGAGATGTTTCTATGGAGTTGAAAACTTGTCAAAGTATGTCTCAATCAACTGAATTTTTTTTCCTGGTCTTATGTGCCTCATTGCAATATGTACTTATTTTACTTCTTCATTTTATCTCTTCAAAGGACCATGGCTTTCACTTATGTAGGGGGGAAATATTCAACAACTCAGAGGGAGTGTATATGGCAACACTTCAAGGGGAATATGATCATTTCTCTCAACCTTCCATTGTTGGAATTGTTCTTTATCATTGATATGTATTAATTTTTAGCATTGATTTGTATTTCCATTTTCCATTGATGTAAAAGGGGGAGAGAGTGAGGATATCAACTTTATAGGTTTGCTTTAGATTTAGGATTGGCTCAACGGGTTTCCACCAATGCCAAACGGGGAGAATGTTGGAATTGCAATGTTGAAATCAATTTCAACATGGATTATATTACTTCTAATATCTTGTATGCCTTGTAAGGATTTCACTGAATTATCTTGTATGGTTATGACAATTCTTGAATCTAGATTTTAATGTACTGAAGGTGAGTTGCAAACCTGGAGACTGATGGTTAAAATTTCTATGTTTACATAGTGTGACGTTTTTGTATCATAGCATGAGTGTAAAAATCTTCGTTGTATTCTCACAACACCCCTGTGACATTGTTGATTGTTTCTCTCTTCCCATTACATGACCATAGCGATGCTTGTAGATTGAATTTTTCCAATTTGTGCACACACTCAAATTAAGCAACATGAATTTTCTCTTGTATTTGCACATGGTAATTTCTCCACTAAGTTGAGGAACATTAGACTTCATCTAGAATGTGGTTAAAGTTGAAAATATATCTCATTCAACAAATATTATGGTGGATTGAGTTAAGGAGGAATTCCTTGCACAAGGCTAGATCAACAATGTATGAACATTAGTGTTTGTCTCTCCACTTCTTCTAGCTATTTTTGTTTAATCGCTCTAGAAAAATTATTTATAGGAGAAATATTTGCAAAGTTGGAGTTGGTTCCATTGGGAGTGAGTGATATTTTTATTCGTTGTGAGAGAATTGTGTGTGGAGATATTTTTTTAGTTACTATAGTATCTTTTTGAAGAATATCAAAGAATTATATTAGAGATTGTAGTGCATGTTTTAGTTAGATTTTTATGTAGGGTATGAAGACTTAGGATGAATACAAGTGTTGGAAAAATGTATCTATCATTTAGATTGTGTTGAGTTATTTTTTAGGAGGCAATTGAAGGGGTTTCTACATATTTTATACGTATCTCATATATACAACTTCTTGTATCAGTTCAATAAAATAAGTTCCTTGCATCTGCACTTAAATTTTAAAATTATTGTTGTTGAGGTTGTGGCCTCAGGAAAGTGGGGGTTTTTTTAATTGTTGTTAGGAGTGGTGGCTCCTTGTTGCTGGTGACCAACATGATAACTAGTTGGGTTTAGCTCATATAAGTAAAAGAGAATATTTTCTGATAATAAAAGAGAAGAAGCAAAAGAAGTATGGTGGTTTTCTTCCCCTAGAGGGTTTCTACCTAAAATTATAGTGTCCTTGTATTGTGCTAATTGCGCTTTAATTTTTCATATTTTTTCATTTATTTTGAGTTTTGAAAAGCTATATTTGTGTAAAATTTTATGCAATATTGATTCACCCACAACCCTCCTCTTAGTATTGCTTAATCACAACAACCCATACGCAACAAATATCTATTCATACTATAATAACGTTCTCTTGGTTTCTGTTTGAGTCGATACAAGGCTTTATTAAGCTTTCAAACTTGAGATTCCTTCCCATTTACCTGAAATCCCTAAATTTTTTCTATGTACACTTCTTCCTTAATGTTGGTGTTAACCCTTTATATAAATTACCTGCAAACGAATTCTTAAAATAGAAAATAAACAATGGCGACAACATAAAACATAAAAAAAATATACAGATATATTTTCCCCTAGATCCCAAAACTGGGACTACTAGATTGATTTTTAATTTTATTCCTCTCAATGTTACAATACATATATATACATTTCAAACCATTCATAAACCCCAATCCATTAACCCTATATTAGAACATAACCGTAGTTCCCTTGAACGGAGCTACAAAATACCATGGACAGAAAACCATCATGCCCAAAACTATGTGCAAAACCCATGAAAAAAACCATAGGTAGGTCCGCCCACCTAATATAGGGTCCAA
This sequence comes from Pinus albicaulis, assembly GCA_034641835.2. Lineage (NCBI taxonomy): Eukaryota > Viridiplantae > Streptophyta > Pinopsida > Pinales > Pinaceae > Pinus > Pinus albicaulis. Next base: position 1,731,919,806 of record CM076580.1, on the reverse strand, counting down.
TTTTTTTTCCAAAGGCACTGCCCAGGACCCCGTGTAGGGGGAATACCGCCTCCCTATAATATTTCCCCCCTGTGACCCCCTCGGCTACACCCGATGCAACAAACAGGGGGGGATAATACCTATTGGACAGTAAAAAAAGGTATGAAATCATTGTGTATTTTCTCATTCTTTTACTATAGACATACTCATTTTTACCTTATAAAGGTAATTTATTATAATATTTATGGTAGAATTGGAGAGATGTATGTTTATTGTAAAAAGATGATTAAATATTGCTTTTTGTTGACAAAATCAGGAATTGGACGAAGTGGACAGCTGTACCAAAGGCGAAGCTGAGATGAATGCAACTGTTGTTCCTCCAGCGTTAAACCACATCCTACCTAGGACAAGGAAATCCGAACGAATTGCTAAGAAAAGGCAGGGGACAGCTCGGCTTCGATCAAAGTAAACCAATATGATAACTAAACGAAGGGAAGTGAATCCTTCAGGATCCTTCGATCTTGAGAGATCGCTGTTCAAACTCATCTTATTCCTCATCTTTTCCGTCAGGGTCTGATATATAAAGCAACGTCCTTTAGTGATCAGGGGGTCGAAAGTTGTCATATTCAAACATTTCCTCTGTAATATTGTGTTTATTGACTCTCAGCTTTAAGAGAGCAGTATCTGTAATACTTTATGTTCGATTAATATCAAAGACGTGTTTCGTTTCATCTCTTAAGTTCTGAAGTAGCCCAGCAGTATTTCACTGGCGCTAAGGACCCGGCTCTGGTGGAATTACCTTGTTGTTTGTATTTCTAATCTTTGCTTACTGTTGTGTGAAGTTGTGTTTAAACTTTATTACGATTACAGAGTTGATTGATTGTTGTTGGATTGAATACGGATTCATTGTGATCATTAACGAATTGCATTTCTATTTTATCATATGTAGGAAGTGCATTCGTTGTTTATTTGCCTTGCTATCTTTATAAAGCTTTGTTGTTCTATATTCAATTCTAGTTGTTGTTCTATTGGTTTATGATTCTTTATGATTGATTGTTTCATGGTATTGGTTGTCGATAGGGTTGAAGTATTGAGATTAGTTAATTTTATAATTGTTGTTCAATTCATGTTGTTGTTCCATTTTTGTTTATTGTTTATTTTTTATTCATAGCTTCAGATTGGCAGATAGATTGATTACAATTGCTGTGTATGCATAATAATTACAAGCTGTTGTTCCTTTCCAGATTTTGTTATTAGAGGAAGTTCCTTTCAGTTATTTTCATCAGCAAGAAGATTGAGTTTGATTTCATTTCGATTGCTTTAAGAACAAGACCACCAACTGTAGAGGACACTGGTTACCGTTTCCAAGTCCCCAGATTAGTTATCTTGCCTCAGTGTGATTTTAGTTGCATCGATTTCTAAGGGAAAGAGTTACTGCTACTGTATCCCTGTTCGATGGTTTGCAGATTGATGTAGTTAAGGTTTTTGAGCATTTCCATTTATGATGTTACTATAATTAGATTTCTTTACAAGCATCTGTTTACTCTTGTATTCAGCATTCTGTACTACATCTTCATAGCATTACTCTTAGATAATTGCAGCCTCAGACAGAGTACACTCTTGAAATAAAAAGTCGCTCCCGGATTGATGATTAATGTAAGCTAATTAGGTGTTCAAAAGATACCTTTTTATGACTCAACATTTTGGCGCCGTTTCCAGGGAGAGTGTATGCCATTTCCAAGGAGTGATGCACAATTGATTTTCTTCTTCTTGCAAAGAATTGAATATTAAAGACAGAAGGTAAGAACCTGCACACCGGGCAAGAAACACACTTGCTCACAGCCCGCTTCATAGCAGAATTAGGTAAGCTTCTCTCTTTAGGTAGGAATGAAGGCTTGTTTTCTTGAATGAATAGACCAACTAAGCAAAACAAAATTCCTCCTAAAATTGAAAAACCTAAGGGACCGATGACCCTTGGGCGGACAACTTTTATTGATGAAATCCTTAAAAGAACTGAATCTCAGCCATCAGTAGGATTTAGAAAAGCTATCTCTAGACAACCTACTAGTTCCCTTCATGCTACACAATCATCATCTGAAGCCTTTGCTGAGAGACACAGTCAAACAGAGGGAATTGAGCAAGATTCCCAAGAAATTGAGAATCCATGCATAATTTCCCCTCAAGAAGGGAACTCTAGTAATCTCCGTGAAGGAGAAGGGGAAACAGGAGAAACAGGAGACCCAAAATATCCTATTGAAATAGCCCAAACTATAAGCAGTCCAGATAAGGGAAGTGCTGTTCAAAGTCCTGAATCACCTCAAACAGTAGGTCAACAAGGAATACTTATTATTCCAGACCAAGGAAGTCCTGTCAAAGCCAATTCTGCTCCTCCTAGTGACCCTAGAAATTCCCTTGAGATCCAAGAAGGATATTGGCACATCTTCGACCAAATGGCCCAGAACCAAAATCAGAACCAGCAGACACCCCAACAAACCTCTATGCTGCAATATCCTATAGTAGATACTGCAGTCAACACACCTATGAAGGCCATTCCCATTCAACATATTCCCACATTTCATGGCCTAACATCGGAAGATCCAGATGCATTTTTATTTGAATTCGATGTGTTATGTAGGGGATATGATTACACCACCGATCCCCAAAAATTAAGACTGTTTTCTTCTACATTAAAAGGAGCAGCCTTACGATGGTTTATGGGATTAGGTGGGGGTGTCATAACTGATTGGGATCATATGAAAGCTGCATTTTTAAAGAAGTATCAAGATTATTGTAGGTCTCGAGAACTAAAAGACGAAATATTTCAAATGACAGCGAAACCAAATGAAACCTTGGAAGAATATGTGGAACGATTTCAATATAATCTTCAGAGATCTCCTTATGCATACCCTTACCTTATAATGTGTTGAAAACTACATTAATTAGGGGAATGAAGGATCAATGGGTTGAAACATTGAATATTATGGGAAAAGGTGATATATATCAGGAAAGTTATGCTAACATCATTGATTTGTGTATCAGGAGTTCGAGGGGAAACACAAGGCTAAAATCAGCTGAACGTGACATGATTACAAGAGATAATAAGACCTCCAATGAAGGTGCGACTCGTGCAGAGATTGGAAACCTGCTGGAATATTTTAAGACAGATATACTTGGGACTCTAACAATGCAATTCGATATTATGCAAGCCAAACAAAAGCAAGCAGAAGCAGAGAAAAATTTGGTGATATTCTGTCCTAGATGCAGGAAGAAACACAGCCACAAAGAGTGCCCGCTAGATGTAATCAAATTTTGTGCCATTTGCATGAAATATCACCCTACAAAAGGATGTCCCTTGCTTCCTGGCCTAAAAGTAGTTTATAAGGAGGCAGAAGAAGAATCAAAAGTGGTATGTCTGCTTAATCAGTGCCGACAATGGCAGCCACGACAATCAAGTATGCCAACTGATCCATTTTCTTCTTTTCAACCTCCTCAATACAATGCTCAGCAATATAATGGAATGTGGAAAAATCAACCACCTTTCCCCAATTGGTCACAACAGCCATTCCCTACAACATCTTGGCCAAATCAAAAAAATCAAACTAATTGTCCTAGCTTTCCTTTCTGCCCACCGTTTTGGAAAAACCATACTTATCGAACACAAGGGTCCCCCTCTACTTTGCAGAGTCAGGCCTGGTAGTCAAACTGGCAAAGACCTACAAATCAGCCGGCTGGAAAAATTCCTCTCTCTCAACCTACACTGCCAGCTCCCTATACAAACCCCCAGACCAACTTAAGACCACAACTCCCAGCCCAGCCCAACCCAAACCCAAACAATAGGCCAGTTCAGTCTGTCCAAATAATGGAACCCCCAGAATTAGAAACTGAACTAAGGGAGTGCAACGACCTTCAATTAAGGTCTGGGCGCATAGTAGAAACAGAGATAAACAATAATGTTCATATTGAAGACCCGTTACTTGTAGAACAAACATTACAAAAAGAGAAGGAGTTTCAACAACAAAATCAACAACAAGTAACAACTTCCTCTCCACCATTCCCAGAACGATTAATCATACCACGCCCATTAGAACATCCTGATTTCGATCTTCTGGGAGAATTGAAAAATTTGTGTATAAAAATACCTCTCCTCCAAGCTATCCAAGCCATTCCTATATATGCAAAAACCATTAAGGAATTATGCATAAAGAATCCAAAGAGGAGAAGAACCACCAATCCAACTGTCCAAATAGTCGGTACTTTACCTAACTTATTATCAGGGATGGAAACACCCGTAAAATATGAAGACCCAGGAAATCCCATAGTGACAGTGCAAATCCATGGGCAATTGTTTCCAAATGCCTTAGTTGATTTGGGAGCAGCAATCAATATCCTAACAACCACCACCTGTCAAAAACTTGGCATTACATCGCTAGAACCAACAACAACCTTATTGGAATTGGCTGACCGATCGGTAGTCAAACCAGAAGGTACACTACAAGATGTAATGGTATTTGTAGATTCCTGGGAATACCCTGCTGAATTCTTGGTTAAGAATCCAAAGAATCGGCTAGATGGACACCCGTTAATCTTAGGTAGACCTTGGTTGGCAACTGCCGATGCTTATATGGGATGCCGACAAGGCAACATGACAATAACAAGGGGAAATTATGTCAAGAATTTAGCTTTATATCCCCCAACCCAGCCAAGTCTATCAATAATCAAAACAAGAAAGCAACCTGTATCATATCTTATGGAAAATATGAGATCACCTCTAACTATAGAAAATGCTCTTGATTTTAAATATCAAACAGAGGATGATATCATCAATAGTTATATTAATAAACCACGAATCAGATCTCATCCACAATGTCACTTGATCAAGGCAGCATTTGATAATAAGGAAGAAGATCCTCTGAAAGACATTCCTGATCAAGTGATACCCACTACTTCTGTGTACAATAGTAAGATTGTAGAAATTGAGCCGAGAAAAACTCTAAACATTAACAAAAATCTAACTACTGAACAGGAAGAGAAGTTGGTCCAACTATTGTAGAAATACAAAGCAGCCTTTGCATGGGATTACCCCGACATGAAAGGAATTGACCCTCAATTGTGTACACACCACATCTATATTGAAAAAGATGCAAGACCCATTCGCCAACCCCAAAGAAGACTAAAACCTCACCTCAAAGATATTGTGAAAGATGAATTACAAAATCTATTGGATATTAATTTCATCTACCCAATATTTGATAGCAACTGGGTCTCTCCATTAGTAGTGGTACCAAAGAAGAACGGAAAGTGGAGAATATGTGTAGATTACCGTGAACTTAACAAAGCAACTCAGAAAGACCACTTTCCCCTTCCTTTCATTGACCAGGTATTATACATATTGGCAGAAAAGAAATTCTTTTCTTTCCTCGATGGCTTCAGTGGGTACAATCAAATCCAGATTTCCCTCGAAGACCAAGACAAAACTACTTTTACCTGCCCATGGGGGACATTTTCCTACCGAGTCTTACCTTTTGGCCTATGCAATGCCCCTGCTACATTCCAAAGGGCCATTCTCAGCATCTTTGCAGACTTAATAAATGAAGGTCTCGAAGTACATATGGATGACTTCACACCTTATGGGGATGACTTTGAGCCAGCATTAGAAAATTTAGAAAAGGTGTTGCAAAGATGTATTGACACTAGACTTTGTTTAAGCCATGAGAAGTGTCATATGATGATGACCGAAGGAGTTATCTTAGGGCATTATATTTCAGCAGCTGGAATTCAGGTGGACCCAGCTAAAATTCTAATAATTTTGTTAATACCCACAACCACCACACAAACAGAGGTACGTAGCTTTCTTGGATTTTCTGGTTATTATAGAAGATTTATAGAACATTATTCTCGAATAGTTGCACCTTTATATGCAATAACTGGAAATGTTGATTTCAATTGGACAGATAAATGTGACAATGCCTTCAATGATCTGAAAAAGCTAGTTTCAACAGCCCCATTGCTAAGGGGCCCAAATTGGAATTTTCCATTCCAACTTTCATCTAATGCCTCAGACACAGAAATTGGAGCAGTACTTGGGTAGGAGGAAGACAAGAAACCATATGCAATCTATTACACTAGCAAAAATCTTTCCCCTGCTAAATTAAATTATACTATGACTGAGAAGGAATTTTTAGCTGTAGTACATGCTATAAATAAGTTTAGACATTATATAACTGGGTATCCTATAGTACTATATACTGATCACTCTGCCATTAAATTTTTAGCAAATAAACCTGTTACAAATGGAAGAGTGACAAGATGGTTGATTTTATTGCAGGAATTCGACATTATAATCAAAGATCGACCTGGGAAAGAGAACCTTGTAGCTAATTTTCTGTCAAGAATTCCAAGGACAACAGGCACAGAAGTAGTTGAAGACCACTTCCCAGACGAACATTTGTTCACTGTTACTGTCAGAACCCCATGGTATGCAGATAAAGAAAATTATTTTGCAATAGGTAAACTACCTAAAAATCTATCCCGTAATGAATGAAAGCAGATAATACAACGTAGTACCTGATTCTCTTGGGTTGGGGGCTACCTATTTCATACAGGGGCAGATATGCAAATAAGAAGATGCGTCCAGGAGGACGAGGTATTTGATATTTTGAAAGCATGCCATGATGGGCAATGTGGCGAGCATTTTACAGATCGTAGAACTGCCCATAATGTTCTACGAACAGGCTATTATTGGCCTACCATCTTTAAAGATGCCAAAAAATTTGTGCAGGCCTGTGATAGTTGCCAAAGGGCACGTCACCCTGGGCAGCCTGATGAAATTCCTTTGAAACCTCAATTAGTAATTGAACCGTTTGAACTTTGGGCCCTTAACTTTGTTGGCCCTATTAGCCCCCCATCAAACCAAAAAACATACATCCTAGTTGCAACCGAGTATGTTACTAAATGGGTTGAAGCAGAGGCTCTTTCAAAAGCTACAGAGGACTCTGTAATACAGTTTCTTTTCCAAATATTTGTGCGATATGGCCTTCCAAGGGACATAATCACAGATGGAGGACCATATTTTGTAGGTAATAAATTAGCTGAAACACTACAAAACTACCACATTCATCACAAGATTACAACCCCATAATACCCATAGGCCAATGGCCAAGTAGAGAGCACGAACAAAGTAATTGAATCTATATTGACAAAAACTGTTGCCTCACACAGTCGAGATTGGGCCTACAGATTGCCAGAACCATTGTGGGCATATCGAACAACGTGGAGACCCACTATGGGATATTCACCATATAAATTGGTATTTGGAAAAGAACCCATCTTTCCAATAGAATTTGAAATTCAGACATTAAGAACAACTCAAAAGGTGGGTCTAGATCTAAATGAAGCCCAAGCCAAAAGACTGCAGCAAATAAATGAGTTAGATGAAATTAGGCTCTCCGCTCTTCAGCACACAACGTTAATTCAACAACAGAGAGAAAAATGGCATGAAACCCTTATTAAAGAAAATATCTTCCATGAAGTAGACTGGGCACTCCTATATGATTCTAGGTTTCAGGATTTTCCAGGGAAACTCCAGACATGATGGCTTGGACCCTATGAAATACAAAAAATGCATGATAATGGAACTATTACATTAACTATCATTTATGGATCTGGGCATTCCTTCAAAGTAAACGGCCATCGAGTACGTTTGTATCATAAACCGCTTACCCGGGAATCCTTTTACCAAGAATTACGGGACGATTCTACCATGAAAATTCTGGCTGAAGGGGATAAATCTTCCTCGGCACCCATTTACTAAATCATTTTTTTTTCTAAAAAATTTTGTACATAAAGATTGTTCATTTATTTGGATTGTTGTTTTATGGAATTCCTTTTTTTCAAAATCTCTGTTTATTTTGTTTATCTTGAGTCTTGTTGTTTGTTTCATAGAATTCTGTTTTTTTTTTTTCAAAACTCTGTTCATTTCGATTGTTTTGAGTTTTTTCTATTCCTTTCTAAAGGAACAACATTTCTGTTGTTCCTTTCGAAAGGAACAACAGTTTCGCAGATCTTTGTTGTTCCTTTCGAAAGGAACAGCAATTTTGCAGAGTGTTTTTGTTGTTCTTTTTAAAGGAACAACACCTTCTGAGTGGGTTGTTTTTTGCTTTACATTAGCATTTTGAGGATTTATGATGAATTTTCTAAAGGAAAACATATTATTCATATACAATCATACAAATTAAAGCTTACTGTAATCAACAAATCAAAATAAATCGTCATTTTTAAGAAAATTGTTTAGTAATGATAAGAAAAAAGGAAAAGGGGACATAATCAATAACATGATTTTGCTATTTTACTACCACTGAATTAATCTGATCAATTTTCCTTATCATGATTGGTTCTTTCCCATATTGTATAACTTTCTTTGATTTTACTTATGGAATAGGAATAAGGGTACATTCTTTTCTATTGATATGTTCAGACTTCTTCCACCATCCCTACTCTTAAGGAGTGTTAAGCCATCCTTTATGAATAACTAGGAAAGTGCTATATGAAAAAGAAAAATATTTATATGTTTCACTAATAATTTTATGATTTGGTAGATGGAGGATAGGGGGTCTCATCAAGAGCCAGCCGACCATGATCATAAGGAAGCAAGTGAAGTGGCATTCCCATCATGGCCACCAAACCAGGGATATGGTCCAATCGATGATTGAAAAAAAACAAAGAAGTCCTCGGAACAGGAGGTCTCGTCACGAGCCAGGCTACCCACTTTTCACTTCTTCCTGGTGAATGGCATTGTGATTTATCTGGTCACCAAGCCAGCACAATGGCCTCCGTTATGACATTTAACAAACACTTCCTCAGTATAAATAAAGGACAATGGTTCCAAGGGTAAGAAAGCAACTCTGTCAAGGTTATGGACACCTGTGGGCAACAGAGCTCTGTTGATGGTATTGGAGTCACATTTATACACATCAATAGTCATATTAAACGCTTTTCCTGTATCTCTATTTAAATATTAAATGAAAGTATGAATCCTTCACCTTTGATTTCGAACCTATTATACATGAAAATCATTATAAATCGATCACATTAGTTTGAAGTGGGTAATAAACACATTTGTACCTATGTTTATCTTAAGTTGTCCCTTCTCCTTATATTTGAATCATTACAAATTATTTTATATCTATTCACGATTTATCATAAGCATTGATTTCAGTAATTGCTATAATTTGATTGAATGTATCATAATTACGCCTGATTTTTCCTTTTGTACAACTGTTGTGCCACACTTGCGTCTCTTAATTGATGGTCGATGATGACCTATCATCCATCAGGGGGGGGCGCTGATGTATGCATGTAGATAAATTCCAGATATTTCTTTACCTGTATGCAAACCAAATCCCTGCATTTTAGGGAATAAAAAAAATTTAACAACATTATTCCAATTCATCATGCTGTGTTGTTCCATTACAATCACTGTGTATTTGGAAAGAACTAATAGAGTGCAGAGACGATGGGAGGATGACCAATTCGCAGTTAGCCATAGGTGCTAGTCATTTCTGAAGCTGCACAAGAGATTTTGGAAAGATTGGGGTGGATTACATATTTCATGAGGATGCAACAACCCCATGAAGCAATGGCCACTGAATTTTTACAGAACTTGCAGGAAGGACACTCCATGGTTAGAGGAAGACATGTAGTTGTATCCGATGAAATAATTGCAGAGGTGTCTGGTATACCAGCGCAAGGAACCATATGGACGCAAAAGAAGGTCAGGCTTCAAGAAGCCATGAAGATTTTTCAGGATGATGGACAGACATTGGTCGTCAAAGGCAAAGGAGTTCAGCCAGCATCATTAGGAGAACCATGGATGGAATTGGCCAAGGTAGTGTAGGCCTATATAACGTGTGATGGAAAGACGTGGTAAGACCTTGCCACCTTAAGTTACTGGCTGTATTAAAACAGAAATGCACTGTAAATTTTCCTGCATTTTTAAATTCCTTACTGCATGATACTGCCCATAGTATAAGAAAATATCAGCATGCAGACATTGTGGTCAGCCAAATTTGCCTAATCCGATTAATATTAAGTCATAACCTCGCCTAGCAATAGACCAACTGGGAAGAGTTTATATTCTCCATTGATGGAGGGTTAGCCTTACCTTCCCCGAAACAGAAGAGAATGGCAGGCTCAATAGATGAGCCATCAATTCGCAGACACTCCCTCCGTTCAAAACGAAGTAGGGGAATGATAGAAGGATTTCTGGGCAGCAGTCGCCAGCCCCTGGAATTGAACAGCTCAGAGGATGAACAACCTCCACAATTGGAGGGAGGAATTCCTCGTACTGATGAAGAAGAGGAAATGGAGGAGAAATTCGCTACTCGGATGAAGAAGAAATAAGTCACCACACCAGTGGTGAGAAACAATCTAGTGCAGAAGAAGGAAATACTAAGGAAGAGGAAATTGAAGGAGAAATTCGATATTCGAATGAGGAAGAAGGAAGCTATCATATCTGTGATGAGGACGAAGATAATCATAGTAGTGACAAAGAAGGAACAAAGCCTCTTGAAAATGCTACTGTAAGTCCTTTACAGGAAGAACAATTGGCCCAAATTCTGGCCAATATGAGTGACTATGTGCAGCCTCATAGCCCTTTGGACCTTAACATTGATATTAATAAGTCGCAGGAGCACTATGTAGTTAACGAAGAAACAACTGAAGAAATTTTGGATGAAACAACAAACCCTAGCAAAGCTAGGGTTGCTTCCCCTGAAAAGCATGAACAAGAAAAGGAGAACACCGAAACAATATCCCAAGTTGGAAGCTCTCAGGGGATTACAGAGTTGATTGAGGGTATAATTCCCGAAGAATTTAGCCAAGGGCATATGAATGTTGAAGAAGAACCTCAAGAAGAATCCCAAGAAGAAAATCAAGAAGAGAACCCAACTGAAGCCATGGCTAATGAAGACCAAAACCCTGTTGAGCAAACAGGCCCAGAAAAAGGAACAATTGTTCCATTGAGAAAAAGGAAGAAAGCTACTTAGATTGAAAAGCTTCGGAGGGAACGAATGAAGCTCCAGAGACTCGTGGAACAACTTAGGCAAACCATTAGGGTTCTGAGAATGAAACAAATGCCTAAGCAAGCCCCGAAGATAAGAAGCATAGCTACCAAGCGAACATCGAAAAAGAGAAGAGTGGCAGCTAAGATGAACCCCCAAGTTGCAGAAGATATGCCTGAGCCTAATTATGGAGATACGGAACAGAAAACAACTGTTCCAACACAAGCTGTTCCAGAGGGACCTGCTTCAAGCGAAAATATGCAAGCTAGTAGTCAGAATACCTTCAGTGACCCTACATTAGCCAGACTCCAAGAGGAGTTGGCACAGGCTCGAATAGAAAGGCAAAGTTTGGAAGAAGACACTGTCCCTAGGAAGAGATATCAGGAGTTTCAGCAACAGATGAAGACTATCCATGAAGAAGAAGCTGAATCTCATGAAAAGTGTCGAAAAGCAGAGGAAAAGGATGAAAAGGTAATGAACCAATTAAAATTGGCCTACAATCGAATGGACACTCTCTGCTCATTGTACACTGATGTCTTAGCCTGAAGATGCCCTGCCAAAAACTATGCTTTATTTTTACTTGAAAGATATTTATAGCTAAATATTAAGGCAGTTAGGGCAGGAAAACATATAGAGCTAAAAACTATAGATGACTTTGTATCATGCTGCAAACTTTATGGGGTCAAAGTACAGCGCCTTTTGTGTGAATTTTATTTTCATAATCTAATACTTGAAAACGATTGTGAGTCAAATCCTAGCCCTTTTGTGGGAGATATCCAATATCAGGCATTTATTTCCTTTGTTGTAAATCAATTAAAATGGCTTAAAGCCTATAATTCTTTTCAAAGTCAGGAAAATGAATTAGATTTGTGTATTAGGGGTGAACCTCAGGACCCACTTCAATTTTGGGCTAGGAAGAAAAGTTTGATGACAAAGGAAGGCATTATCCAAGCATTGGGGCCTGTCCATAAATCGATTATCTTGAATGGGAAATATTATTTATTATCCATTAGAAACCAAGCTTATATAGCAGCTAAGGTCCGGTGGAGAATTTCCAATCAGAATGTGCAAAATAGAGAACCATTTAATTATAAAAACTTTGGGCTAGCTGCAGACCGCTTGATTTCCTATAGTAATCTCATTTTAAAAGGAGGACCATTCTGGCTAGGGTGTAGGTTCCGAAGCCCTATTTCATGGTATCATGCTTCAGACTACAAAGCCATTTACGAACTACCCGAAGGAAAAACAGAACATGTTTTTGAAGCATTAGCTGCACTGCATGGTTTTAGACCTTTTGATGAAAAACCTTATCCAGATTATTCTTTGACTGCTCTCCATGTGAACTATAGTTTTCATGAGGACATGAAAAATATTAAGCAGGGGGGTATGTTGGGCAGTGAAAAAGGTATGAAATCATTGTGTATTTTCTCATTATGTTACTATAGACATACTCCATTTTACCTTAGGAAGGTAATTTATTATAAGAATTATGGTGGAATTGGAAAGATGTATGTTTATTGTAAAAATATGATTAAATATTGCTTTTTGTTGACAAAATCACAAATTTGACGAAGTGGACAGTTGTACCAAAGGCAAATATGAGACGAATGCAACTACTGTTCCTCTGGCGTTAAACCACATCCTGCCTAGGACAAGGAAATCTGAATGAATTGCTAAGAAAAGGCACGGGACAGCTTGGCTTCTGTCAAAGTAAACCAGATGATAAATAAATGAAGGAAAGAAAATTCCTCAGGATCCTTTTATCCTGAGGGATCACTGTTCAAAATCATCTTATTCGTTGTCCTGTCTCTCAGGATCTGATATACAAAGCAACGTCCTTTAGTGATCAAGGGGTCAAAAGTTCTCATATTTAAACATTTCCTCTCTAATATTGTGTTTATTGACTCTTGGCTTTAAGAGAGCAGTCTCTGTAATACTTTATGTTCGATTAATATCAAAGACGTGTTTTGTTTCATCTCTTAGGTTCTCAAGTAGCCCAACAGTATTCACTAGCGCTAAGGGCCCGGCTCTGGTGGAATTACCTTGCTGTTTGTATTTCTAATCTTTGCTTACTATTGTGTGAAGTTGTGTTTAATGTTTATTATGATTGCAGAGTTGATTGACTAATGTTGTAATGAATAAAGATTCGTTGTCATCATTAACGAATTAAATTTCTATTTCACCATCTGCAAGAAGTGCATTTGCTGTTTATTTATCCTTCTATATTTATAAAGCTTTGTTGTTCTATATTCAATTCTAATTGTTGTTCTATTAGTTTATGATTCTTTACGATTGATTGTGTCATGGTATTGGCTGTCGATAGGATTGAATTATTGAGATTAGTTTCTTGATTGTGTTAAGTTTATAATTGTTGTTCAATTCATGTTGTTGTTCCATTTCTGTTTATTGTTCATTTCTTATTCATAGCTTCAGATTAGCAGATAGATTGATTACAATTGTTGTGTAAGCATAGGAATTACAAGCTGTTGTTCCTTTCCAGATTTTGTTATTAGAGGAAGTTCCTTTCAGTTATTTTCATCAACAAGAAGATTGAGTTTTCTTTCATTTCGATTGTTTTAAGAACGATACCACCAACTGTAGAGGACAATGGTTACTGCTTCCAAGTCCCCAGATTGGTTATCTTGCCTCAGTATGATTTCAGTTGCATCGATTTCTAAGGGAAGGAGTTGCTGCTACTGTATCCCTGATCGATGGTTTGCAGATTGATGTAGTTAAGATTTTCATTTCCATTTATGTTACTGTAATTAGATTTCCTTACAAGCATCCGTTTAATCTTGTATTCAGCATTCTGTACTACATCTTCATAGCATTACTCTTAGTTAATTGCAGCCTCAGACAGAGTACACTCTTGAAATAAAAAATCGCTCCCGGATTGATAATTAATGTAGGGTAATTAGGTGTTTAAAAGATACCTTTTTATGACCCAACATGCGCTTCTCCCGGTTGCAAATATTTATCCTTATCTAGATTTATTATGCATCTAGATCTCAACTTAAGCTCATCACATTATTTCAACTCATCTTCAAGGTCTAGACCCTCAATGATTTGTATTTACTGAACTGGTCTATTGTAAAGATCTAGGTTGGCTTGAGCTTGAAATTGTGGTCATATATTAGATTGAGGATTCTGCTGCAATGTGTAAGATGCTGGTAAAGTTGGTTGAGGTAGAGGACCTATCCCCATAGGGTGGTTCATAGATCTTTGCTAATTTGATTTCTAGTTTTGATTTTGTGAGGTGGAAGGGGACCATTGGGAGGAATAAGGGTTGTTTTTCCAAAATGGTGCAAGTAAGGGGAATTTGGACAATTATTATTATTTGGATTTGACTGATTGGACCATGGTGGCATAAAAAATGCTTCAAGTGGAAAAAAATTGTTGTTGATTCTGCCATGCTGCCCCTGAATATTGCTGAGAATTATATTGCGAGGAAGGAAAGAATGAATATGGATCAGTAGGCATACCTATCTGATGTGATTTCTATTGACGATGCTGGTTCAACAAATATACTGGTTCCACTTCTTCTTCCACTTCCTTGAAAGCTTCTTTTAATATTGAGAGTGATGGACGGCTTTCCGTGGTGTGCTGTTTGGTGCATATGGCACATGTTCATATCACATCTAGGGGGAATTCTTTATGACTGTGCTTATGTCTGCAATGAGGGCAGAAATAGCCAAGTTTTGTTCTACTATAGCCTACTTTTTCTTAGCTTGAATGACATCCAATTATGTCACCAGGGTTCCAAGGATATCGGTCTTGAAATCCTCCAACAAATTTTCTATTTCGCTTCATGTAATGCTTCCTCTCGAGGCTTTGCTATCTCTGGGGCTTGCATCGCGTCTGACAGGTTTCAACCTTGTACTTCCCCTGGAACACTTGATGCACAAATCTATAATATCGTTATAGTTTTCTTGATAAATTTCACCCTTACCCATTATATTTAGTGTCTCTTCCCATTGGTCTTTCATACCTCTAATCATCGTGGTTTTTAGAACATTATCAGGCGGATTTTTGTAAGGAGATATTTGCATATTATATTGAAAACACTCTACATATTCTTCCAGAGTCTCCTTAGGCTTAGCTACCATTTGAAATTTTTCATCTTTTAACTCTCTAGTTCAACAATAATCTTGGTATTTTTTAAGGAAAGATTTTTTCATTTGGTCCCAGTCATTGATGGTGCCTCCACCAAGTCCCATGAACCAACGAAGAGCTGCTCCCTTCAGAGTAGAGGGGAATAGATTCATCTTCTGAGGGTCAGTTCTGTAATTATAACCCCTGCATAAGATATAAAATTCGAAAAGGAATGCATCGGTATCTTTTGAAGTCAGCCCATGAAAAGTGGGAATGTTTTGTAATGGGATAGCCTTCATGGGGGCATTAACTGTTGTGTCAACAATAGGGTATTGCAATGTATAAGTTTGAGATTGTTGGTTATTATCCATTTGGTCAAAAATATGCCAATATTCTTCAGTGTTTTACAGATCTGGAGAGTTATTCCTAGGATTTCCATGAGAGGCTGGAATAGTTCTAACAGTACCTTGATCTGGAATATAGGGTTTCCTCTGCTTAATCACTACTTCAGGAGATCTAGGTTATGATAATCTAATTTCAAGATTGCCCGTTTCTCCTTCTCCTTCACGGAGGTTGCAAGAATTTCCTTCTTGTCAAGGGCAAGTTTGTGAATTCTCAATCCCTTCAGTCTTACTGTGAATCTCAGCGTTAGCTATAGATGGTGATCCTGTGGCTTGAAGGAAGTCAGTAGGATTCCTAGCAGCAACAATTCGGGGTTGAACTGATGATTAAGACTCAACTTTTCTTGAGATTTTGTCAATAAAAGTTGATAGTCCAAGGGTCACCAGTCCCTTAGGTTTTTCAAGTTTAGAAGGAGGAATTTTTTTTTTCAGGTCTTTCCCTCTTAGTCATTCATGCATAAATACAAACATTCATTCCTACCTTAAAATGTTACGCAATTATGCTTGAAAGCGGGTAGATGAGCGATAATTTTACTCATTCTTTATGAATGTTCTTACCTTTCATTTTCAATACCCAATTCTCCCTTAGTAAAAAAATCACCAATCATATATTACTCAGAGTGGCAACACACTCCTCGACACTGCACCAAAATGTTGGTTGCTAACAGGTGTCTTTAAAAACTCCTAATTTCCTCACATTAATTATCAACCAGGGTAAGTCCTTTTATCTGAAGTGTGTACACAATATGTGAAATCTATTCATACAAAGAGTAATGCTAAAGCCAATTGTTTAATATAGATACAATCATAAATCTTAAAGCTCAAAAGGAAGTGATTGATCTATGGATTATAACCCAAAACTATAATTCAATCTTAATTCAACTAATTAAAATGATAATAAAATAAGAGCACTGAAGCATTAATCAAGCTCTTTTAGTTGGATCTAAATTATTAAACAGAAGGAAAATATTATAAATAATTGTTTATGCTTTAATCAATCAAAATCGATTCTTTTAACTAGCAACTAATTCCTTAAGGAAATAAATTGGAAATGTGTATTCAATGGAAAATGCATATTCAAATGAAATAAATACCAAACATGTGAATTATCAAAAGTACTACAACTCTAAAGCAGAGAAAGAAAAATACACTTTCAATAACTAGAAAAGTATAACACAAGAAACAATAATGAGATTCACCAGGGACCGGGCCCTTAGCCACCAGCGAATACTGCTTAACTACTCCAGAATATGTGAATGCATGACAACGTGAACTATATATTAATCATCGCAGTCAATTAACATCACAATCCAATCTTGTTGTTCAGAACTTTGTTTTGTGAATTATTGTTACGAATTACACAGAAAATGAAAGATACGTCATATATTGATATCCGAGAGCTAGATCTCCCTATCCCTTTATAGCTAAAAAGGAAGGATAAATGTGATCCCTCGGGATCAGGGGATCCTGATGGATCCATAACAAAATTCCATTCTCGGACAGTGCTAATCTTAATTGATTTGTCTTTTGATTCGACCGCGTTCAACACGTCTTTTTTCCTGTGATTAGGTCCTACCGTTCCTTCTTGTAAACAGAGATTGTTTCATCAATTATTTTCAACATAAAAACAACGAGAAATAGTTTGGAAGGTGAAATCATATCAAGATCATTTTTTCGTTCATTCTTTATCAAAATCCCTTCATTATATTATTATATTATGGCACAAGATGGATAAGGAAGAGTAAAAAGGACAGTAAGCAAGAGTAAATACATACCTATTGCAAGGCTCAATAGTTGAGGGTTGAGGTAGTTTGGCCTTTGGAATCCCTCATTTTTTTTCTTTTCGTTTCATACATATTATATGACATTCATGCTTTGAATATGCAATGGGGGTGATTGGATGAAATATATATTTATCTTAGGCCAATATATCATAGGGTGGTTTATTGACTCTTCCTCACCCCCTGGTTCCCTGATTTCGACCCCTCTTCAGCTGTTATCACCAAGCTGCCCATTTGGGTCCGCCTACCAAATCTCCCTGCTCATCTCTGGCATTTTGCAGTCTTCCAAGGAATTGGGGATAAATTAGGCCGCTTCTTGGCAACAGACACCACTCGAGGAGAGAAAGGATTATACACTTTTGGCAGAATTTGCGCAGAAATAGACATCAGCAAAGGGCTTCCCGACCAGATCAACCTCAAGGTGGGGGACTTTCATTGGACGAAAACTTTAGACTACGAGAACACTGCCTTCAGATGTCGCCACTGCCATCAGACTGGGCATCTTCAGAATACTTGTGCGACGTTTCTCGAAAAAAAGAGGAATATCCCACGAAAATCCAAATCCAAGAATTGGAAGCCCTGTGATAGGCCTCCAATGGATGACTTGGCTTTCTGCAGTTCTGATGAGGAGGATATAGAGGTGGAGGAGGAGAATCAGAACCCCCCGAGGGAAACGCCTCAAGCACGTCCAACAGATCCCATGGCTCCTCCAACTTCACAGAAGCGCACTCATGAGTTGTCTTCAGATTCAGACAAGGAGACTCCTCCTTCTGCGCAGATTAGTTTGCAGGTGGTTCCCATCCAGCCAGCCCTCAATGGCTGGGTGACAGTCAGCAAAAAAAAGGGAAAAAATACCGACTGGGAGACCCCACCCACTCTGGGTCGACTCCCTAGCTTTGATTCTTTAGTTTATGTACTTTCTGTTATCTCTACTTTTGTCATGGTTGCTCATAGGGACCGATGTTGATAGTCTATCATTGCCGGCTCCCCTGTTCTCTTGCTTCGCTTCGCCTCTATGCGAGCCTTGATTGTACTATATTTCTTCTCTTAATAGATTTAGTCTTATTCAGAAAAAAAAAAAATATATCATAGGGTGGTATGTGGAAGTCGTTGAATCGGTTGTAATTTTCATGTGTTAATATGAGCTATTTCATATTGTGCTCTATGAGCATTTGTATTGGTTATTATGGTTATATTATGATTGATTTTTCATGGTTCCTATTCTTGTTATATGTTTTTTATATCTATAGTTCTAATATGTGTTATAACACTAGCTCTTGTTCATGATTTGATAAGTTACAGGGAGGTTGATGATTGCATGTGCAAACAAGTGTTATTACAACTAGCTATAAAGGGCATAGAGCCTTCTTGGTGATTCTCATATGAACTTCTAAAGTTTATGATCATATATGCATTCATAAAATGTAGCTTCTATGATTATCATGTGTTTGAAAAAATTTCTATCATGTATTAGGCATGTCTAGGTCAAGATCACTCTCAAGTTCATCATTTTCATTGTTCTGGATAG
Organism: Pinus albicaulis; assembly: GCA_034641835.2. NCBI lineage: Eukaryota > Viridiplantae > Streptophyta > Pinopsida > Pinales > Pinaceae > Pinus > Pinus albicaulis. The sequence continues at coordinate 1,731,900,968 of CM076580.1, read as the reverse complement.
TTACAAGAAGTTCTCTATAATGGTCTATAGGTTGGAGTGAAAATGTGGCATATATCTCATGACCACATGCACAAAACAAGGGATTTTGGATCCAAACACATGGAGATAGGCTTTTCGGTGTGTTTAAAGCCTCCCAACCATATGCATGAAGATTCATTGGTGTAATTGGGGATTAAAGCTAGTGAAAAAAGGTTCTAGTTGAGGGATTGATCATCTAGGATGGTTGGTAGGATACTGAATGATTTGTAGTCTATGGGGGATGTTGGATTAATTTCGGTGTGTAGGCCCCACTTCCATAATTGAAACTTGGAGGTCGGGTTCTATCATAGTGACACTCAACTCATGTTTACCCTAGAGATATTGTGAAAGTGCTTAAATGTGGGAGGGATATTTTACAATTTTGTTATGGCAGAAGCCACTTATTATCTACTGGATTTTTTTCTTCTCTTAGAAGCCCCAGCTGGAGATAAATTAATAGGTGGAGGTTGTTATCTAATTGAATATTTGATAAAGTGTTGGATTCTGCCATGGCTACTTTTTTGTTGTTAACCTAGTCTTCGGCAATTATTTGATCTATTTGAGAGTGCTAAAAACACAAAGTGCACATCATGGTTATTTTTAGCTTGGAGTCAACCAAGATGTTCTGGATGAGCAGGAAAAATATTTATACAATCATTGCATATCATATAGTAACTAGTATATGTAGTTGTGAGGCAGGGTGGCTACGGTAGCTTCTTATATATTTGTTTGATAATGTGTTAGATGATCGTAATATACTAGGAAAATCAAAGAAAGATAAAACTTTCAAATAATTTAGTGCTTTACGATAGGTTGAAGCACATCAAGATCAAGTACTACTACATCATAGATATGGTACAAAGAGGAGCATTGAGGCTCCTACACATATTGACAAATAAACAAGTTATATATATTCTCACCAACATTTTTCGCAAAGTGAAGTTATTGTTCTTCAAAGACCATCTTGGAGTGGAGGAGAATATATGCCTTCTTGAGAGGAAACACTACAGATCCGAAACACTGAGCATATGCTCTTCACCCAATTTTCTTAACAAACCATCGACTTGGTCGTGGAGGGGGGGGGGTGGGGGATGAGGATCGACGTTCTTGGGTATGAACTTAATCCTTGAAGCCATGGAATTTGACAAGTACATACCCCAGTATGCATCATATCTACAAGCCACCTTCATGCCATTATTGATCAAGGGACATATTTAGATGGTTAAGCTTCTCAAGAATGAAACCCATATTGATAGTGGGTGAGGATACTTAGGTGTGTGTGATCTTTACCAAATTTGGTTGTGACTTCCATGGATCGGTTAAGGTAAATTAATCACCCTAAGTATTGGATGTATTTTTTCTACCACTTGATTACTAAGGATCAAGTCGGCTGAGGATCTATTAGTGGACATAAGATGTGTGTGATCTCTACTAAGGTCATTTATGACTCACATGCACTTTTTGTGGTAAATAGATCTCCCCTATTGTAAGTTATGGATATTTTTTCTAGAATGATATAAGGTGTTATGGTATTATATGAGATGAGATGGGATAATGATGCACTTATCAACTCTCCTTATGTTGAAACATACATCTGTGATGAGATATGTGATATACTATTTTAGGTCATGGAGGTTGA